>VDFB02008528.1:336384-482830 GCA_007258455.2 Sequoia sempervirens
GAGGGATGACATTAAGATTGTAATAATGTTGTTGCCTTTTGCAATAAGCTTGAAGATGCTCAAGAGTGTTAATGCGATGTTTGTCGAGCATCTCAAGTTGATGTAATAATTTGTCTTATAAGTGTTATTGTCAATCAAATCTTGAAGATAAATCCGTAACGTTGGGATTTCTAACTCCAAAGGAATGATTGCCTTAGTACCATACACTAGGTTATAAGGTGATCCAGTGGAGGAGCAAACACTTGTGTGATAAGCCCAAAGCACATAATGCAATTGTGTGTGCCAGTCCTTGTGATTGGTGTTCATAGTTTTCTTTAAAATTTGCTCGAGGACTTTATTAGTTGAATCAGATTGACCATTAGATTGTGGGTAAAAGGGTGTCAAGAAATGGTGTTGAATATGGAAAGTCTCCAAGAACTTCTTCATATCATTATTCTTAAATGGTGTTCCATTATCAGAGACTAATGTGGAAGGAAGCCCAAAATGAGCAATTATGTGCTCAAGGATGAATTGAAAGATTACCTCAGCGGTCGTAGATCGAATAGGAATAACCTCTACCCATTTCATGAAGTAATCAATGGTAGTGATGATAAACGTGCCCAACGGAAGATGGCAGGGATATTTTTCCAATTATATCTAGCCCCCATACAAAGAATGGCCAAATAGGGATTTGGTCACAGAGCTCAGAAGTAGGAGCGTGAAATAAATGACTATGTTCTTGACATTTATGACATTGCTTAACATACGCATAACAATATTTTTCCATATTTTTCCAGTAATAACCCACACAAAGGAGTTTTTGCGCAAGGGTCTTTGCACCAAAATGACCGCCACAACTTCCGGCATGAGCTTGTTCATTTTAGAATCCTTAAGGAATCTGAGTAAAATGTTGTCAAAGGACCGTCGATATAACACATCGGAAAGAATTACGTGCTTGGTGGCTAATTTTTTTAGATGAGCGCATGTGTTACTTGCTACAGGTTCAGGAAGGGTACCATCTCTTATATAGTTATAAATAGCATCATACCATTCACTCGAATCATCCTTGGTTGTGACTAATGCCGTGAGAGTGATATCAATGATGGAAGGCTTCATGATGGGATGAACAGTGAATATAATATCTTGTGAAGGATCAGAAGGGGATATAAGAGAAGCAACACTGGCCATTGCGTCCGCATGTCAATTATCTTTTCGTGATATGTTATCAATGGTGAAGGAATTAAATTTTTCCAACAATATTGGGGTGGGTGAGGATATTTATACTTGGATAATTACTGCATGTTTAGCCTTGGATAGGTCACCCATTTTATTGGTTTGGATTACTAGACTATGAAATGCCTAAAAGAACTGCAGCTGCATGCAATGCCTATAATTAAAGCAGTTCTACTTATTCCAAATTCTGTAAGGCCCCTATATTTAGTGCTGTTATTTCGTATATAGGAAATTCAACTCCTGATATGACAACTTTAATAGGAAGCTCTTTCAAAATTAATATTATTCCAGCATCAGAACTTGTTCTACACTTAGATCCATCAAAATATAATGTCCATGTAGAAATACTAGTTATCAATACACTGTCATCAGGAAAAGAATCATTATCAGGTAACACAAGAGGGGAAAGGGCATTAGCTAAATGGTTGGTCAAGGCTTGTCCTTTATCGGAGCTTTTTTTGTAAACAACCCAGTCAAAACTGAGCAATGATAACCCATTTACTAAATCCTAATACAAGTTTGTTTTGAAAAAGATGTTTGAGAGGGATCAAATTTTGGTTTCAAGTGACTTGCATTTTAACATTTAGTAAATAATGTCAGCAATTTTACTTCAGTAGCTTAATATAAGGGCTTAAAACATTGATTTTCATGCATGTGATATCAAGTTTCATAATCGAGCTGTCTTCTACTGAATGTAATAAACAGGATGCTCTTTTGTCCATTATCATTCCTTTCAAGTTAACACTGTTAACAAATTAGTAAAAAGCGTAAAAGTGCAAAACATACAATAAACACAATGATTAATTTGTGGAACCCTCCCACTGAGGGAGAGAAAAAACCCAAAGGAAGAATATTCTCATGAAGAAATAATGGGTGTTGAACATTGTTGTTAAATTAGCCCCTTGAATTCCAGCCAATGCACTTATAAATTCTGAGTATATGTCAGCCTCTGAGCATAAAATAGATAATGCTTCTTCTGGCGAAACCAAGCTACCAAAGTGGGCTTAAACCAAGTTGATGGTGTTGCTACTGCTAAGGTGTGAATTGAATGAATGGACTTGATTGTGTAAATGACATAGTATCACCTCCCTTATATACAATGAGAGGAGACCTCTTCACTAGGTCGACTCCCTTAAAAAATACAAAATATAAAATATTATTTGCCCATCAAGGCCGACCTGCCTTGGAAATCATTATATTAAAGGGAAAATATCCCTCAAAGCTACCAAACACTAACACTCCCTCTTAGCTATGGAAGTATTTTCCAGATATCTACGTCATGGAGTCTCTCAACATGACACTCACAATGGCTACACCCATTTGTGGAAAACTCAAAGGTTCATCACAGAGTCTCTCAACATGATGTTGTCATGGAGTCTCTCAACATGACATCCACCATGGCTAATCCCATGTGTGGAAAGAAACACATGTACAATTTTTCATCATGAAGTCTCTCAACATGATATCGTCATGGAGCCTCTCAACATGACGTCCACCATGGCTACTCGCATGTGTGGAAAGAAACACAAGTACAAGGGTTCATCACAGAGTCTCTTAACATGATGTCATCATGGAGTCTCTCAACATGATGTCTCATATGAGTCTCAGAGGTGAACAAGGGCTCACACCTCATATTTCTCTGTCTCAGAGAAATATACACTATAAGGGCTTTCACCTCATATTTCTTTGTCTCAAAGAAATATACACTACAAGGGATTTCACCTCATATTTTTTTGTTTCAGAGAAATATACATTACAAAAAATATTCATGATGATGCGACTCCCTCTGGAGCTCTAGGTACTTGCATCAACCTCTCGAACTTCTCATCTAAGATTGGATGCAATGCTTGCCTTAGATGAATGGTTTCCAACACACACGTTCAACACTACTGACTTGCAAGAGTTCAGGACTATCCTTCTCGACCTCATCCCAAATCACCCTATTTTGTATAGGTTTGCAAAGCTACCAATGTCAAATCCAGATTGACTATCTTGTGCAATTATGTTCTCTGCAGCTGAAGAGGTCTTCCAAAAACTGCAACTCACTTAGCTGACACCTTCACTTCTTCTCAGTGAGTCACATAACTTCCTCTTGATCTCTACCTTAGAGATTGCAAAGAAATCCTATGGAAGTGAAGTCCCCTCCATTGACTGATCTTAGAACCTTAATCCTTTTTCTCAGACATGCTCTCAACTCGTGCCTTGAATTCTCAAAATTTAACTCCCTCTGAATGTTATTTCCTCCTATTTGAAGAAACTGATTGTAATGACAATTTGTATAGGTTCTTCCTCTTCAAGAGATGTCTCTAGTGAAGTTATGTGCCACCAACTCAGTCCCATGGCTGCAAGCTATGTCTCCATGTTTGTTCATTTCTCCAGCCAACATGACTCCCTCACAAGATGCATAAAGCTCTTTCTCCCTTGAATTCCTTATGAAATCTCTCATCATCTTTTTCTCCTCAATCCATCCTAGAAGAATCTTAGAGAGATTAATAATAGCTCATAGAATCAAACTACCCTGAAGAGAAATTTATAGACCACTACATGAAGCATACATGATTCACTATTCCAATGTTATTGCAAGAATTATTATTAACTACATAAAAATTCATGGTCATTATTCAAAGTACAAACATAAAATACTTCTCTTTATTACAAATATCCAATCAGTGATGCCTTTTAGATTTTTATCTACATAACTTTCCCTTTGATGTATTACTCACACATAACCATCATCGAATGACAGTATACACTCAACAATTGTCACAAATCCATTCTTTAAAATATTGTGTAATTATCTCAAAATCCTATTGTATAAAAACCAACACACGTGAAAGAAAGACTCACACGACTTCTCCTTCATACTTATTCTCCAAAAAAATTGCTTTGTCTTTGTCAAATATTCCCAATCTTTAGTCATCTAAAGTCGAATTCCTTCCAATCAATGATGTCACCTCTCTTAAAGGCTCCAAGTTGCTCCCGACAATGCTTTGGCGGCTAGCTCTATGTTGATTAAATAATTTCCCATGATTGTTGACACCAGTTCAAACCTCTGCTAATACTCCCAACGTAAATACTCTCCTCCAATCATCAGTCAACACATACAACATATAGGTTTTGCATAAATGGAACATAGAGAAGCTCGTGTCCATGAAATATGACACCCCATGAAAATTCTAGCAGATACACTTACATCTAGCACTTATGAGATTCATTCCACCAATATACACAACTCTTGATTAACTTAATGTCTGTGAAAGAAGTTCATCGATCTTTATATGGTGGAACCTTGCACCCGTGTCTGGTGATTGACTGCAATGTGCTTGTCTCCTCTAGACATCTTCTTCATATGAATGACATTTACAAACATTGTCGATAACAAAATACCTGACTTCTGGAGATATACATTTGCACAAAAGGTACATTTGATTCTCCTTCGACACTTATATTGAACCCCTATTTGCATAGTGCCAACAATTACAATATAACTTGCGATGGCTTCTAACTCTTATTTCCTGGATCTTCCATGCCTCTTCCTCACAAATTAGTCCTTCACTATTTCATTATACAAAGGCCTAATACTTCTAACACAATGACAAATATATACTCTTGTATGCTTAGGCATTCTGCTAACATGAATATGATATTTACAATGGCTCCCGGAACACATAAATATTCCTATATGTGTATATGTTCAATGTGATGTCAATCCTGATAACAGTATGGAATAGCACCATAGATAAACTGGTCTGACTCCATGAAATATAGATGTGATAACACTAAAGAATAATCATTTGATAACAAATGTTGACTCGAGTCTAGACTCACATCCTTCTCAATCTGCTCTGCCTTAAGGATTACTTTTGACTAAATATTTTCACAAACAAACATGTTGGGGTTATACTGCTTAGCCAAATCTGATCAGGTCTTTTCTAAAGCTGCTCTGATACCATGTTAGTTTTTAGATTAGATTTAACAAAAAGCAAGAAATTGCAACACATGAATAATAAACACAGTGACTACCTTGGGAAAACCCTCCTACTTGAGGGAGAAAAACCCAACAAAGAATATTCTCATGTATATTAGAATAATAAGTGTTGAACACTTCTTGCAAATCAGGCCCTTGAATTTAGCCATGACTTATACAAATTATATATGTTGCTTCCTCTTGAGCAAATGACAATGCTTCTCCAAGGAATCAAATCTGCTGCTAAAGTGGCGAACTGCTGATAAAGATGGTGCTGCTACTAAGGTGTGAATTGAATGAATGGACTTGATTGTGTAAATGACATAGCATCACCTCCCTTATATACAATGAGAGGAGACCTCTTCACTAGGTCGACTCCCTTAAAAAATAAAAAATATAAAATATTATTTTCCCATCAAGGCTGACCTGCCTTGGAAATCATTATATTAAAGGGAAAATATCTCTCGAAGCTACCAAACACTAACACTAACAAGGCTACAAGAGCATGAGTAGATGCAGTGATGTAAAGGATGAACAATTTATTAGGCATAACAAGTTGTAAAATAGGTGGAGTTATAAGGTATTCCTTCAAACTCTCAAAGTCATGTTTACACTCCTCATTCCAATAAAAGGGCACATCCTTCTTGAGGAGATGTGTGAAATATAACGTTCTATCCACTAAAGAAGCGACAGATGGCTTGGATTTGTCCTTGTAACGTGCGTAATTGAGAAATATTGTGAGGAAGCGACATGTTAATGATAGTATCAATTTTCTTTCTATCCACCTTGATGCCTCTATGAGATATGATAAACCCTAAAATGTTTCCACTATCTACTCTAAAGACACACTTTTTTGGATTGAGTCTCATGTTGTATTTACGCATTCATTCAAAGATTTTGCGAAGGACATTCACATTGTCTTGTCATCATAAGGATTTGGCGAGGATGTCATCAACATAATCTTCCAATATTTTATGTATGTAATCATGAAATATCAATGTAATTGCTCTTTGATAAGTTTCACCTACATTCTTTAGTCCAAAAGGCATCATAACCCAACAAAACATTCCCCAAGCAGTTGTGAATGCTATCTTGTATTAATCTTATAGGTTGATGAAAATTTGATTATAACCAAAAAATCCATTCATGAATGACAAAAAAGCATGTCCAACAGTTGAATCCACAATCATGTCAATATTAGGAAGTGGAAAATCGTCTCTTAAGGATGCTTTATTCAAATCATGGAAATCTGTACATATCCCAATACGATTATTAGGTTTGGAAACTACGAAAATATTTGAGATCCAAGGAGAATAATCAATAGGACGAATGAAACTTGCACATCAAGGAGTTTTTCAAGCTCTCCTTTAACATGCAAGGCTATCTTAGGATTCATTTTTTCGTATCTTTTGTCGAACAAGCTTAGCATCGTTTGTAAGAACAATGTTATGTGTGACAATTTTTGGGTCTATACCTGGTATATCGGAATATTTCCAAGCAAATTTTTTAGGAAAATCATGGAGTAGAAGTGTAGTATCCTCTTGTTCTTCATCATCAAGGCACTTCCCAATCTTAATGACCTTTTCTGTATCATTTATGTCCATTGGTATATCAATTGTATCTCCTAGGGGGAGTGCATTCGACTTAGGAAACTCAGGATCGTATGGTTCCATGGTTTTCTCATGATCATTGGTATTTTGTGGCTTGGAACTTATCATAGCGTAGGTAAAATTTCGTTTAGAGGAAGATGATTTATCAATAACAACTAACATTTGTTTCAAGGCTTCATCACTTTCAACATACTCCCAAGATGGTGGAGAATTCATATCAAGAAATTCAGGATGTTTGAGCGTAAGTGTAGTTCGTGGTTTACACGTGATGGTGTTGATATTTAATGAGAGTCGTTGAGTTGATTTTGTTGTCTTAGAAAAGGAATATCCTAAACCAGTCTTTATGTCTTGTGTATTAGGCTCAATAGGGACATGAATTCCTTGTTCACTTTTTCCACATCCTTTACCATTTTACCCCAATTATTTCATAAGCTCGTAACCACGTCCATAAAGTCTCTCCATTTCCTTGGGATTAGGTGGTTGCTAATAATCTATCTCATCAAAATTTGTTGTGTAAGATGTGTTTTCGTCCAAGGGAGGTGAGATAGAGGAAGGGGAAGATTCTTGTGAATTTTGAGTGGACATAACTATTGGTTGCTCTTGGTTTTTTGTCTCCTTGCGGGTAGTAATTATGTATTCATCCATGAATGAAGGAGTAAATTCCAATGTTCCCCAATCATCATCGAGCAATTTAGACATGGATTCTGTTTCCTATTTATTGGTTTGAAGAGGGTCAATATGAGAGGTTGGAATTAAAGTATTCAGAGGACTTGTTCCTTTTTTAAGTTGCAAACAACTCTCAGGCTTGAGATCTATCTCAACTTGATATACTTTGTTGTTATAGACATATTTCATTGTGCAATGAAGAGTCAAAGGTACCACATGCATCTCATGAATCCATGGCCTTCCCAAGAGAAGATTATATGTGAGATCATAGGGCATGACATGAATAGGAGTTTGCAAGGTAACTACGCCGACTGTTAGAGGTAAAGTGATTGTACTGAGCAGTTGTTTTGTTGTGTTGTCAAATCCTCTGATAGATAAGGAATTAGGTTTAATTTGTGATTTATCCACACGTAATCAATCAAGAAGTTTCACACTGCACACATTGAGGGAAGAGCCATTGTCAACGAGGGTTCACTTAATGCCTATTGTATTATATTGGGAAATGATCATAAAGGCATCATTTTGTCTCCTTAATTCTAATAGGGGAAGCTCATGCTGATGAAAGGTAATGTCTACATTAAGTGTATTCATTCCCTCTAGAAGAGCTACCACATCACTTGCGTTTGTACTAGGAGGAACCACTATTTGTTGCAAGGCTGTTTGAAGCATTGAATGATAATTGGGTGAATTTGGAAGAAGATCCCAAAAGGATATCTTTGCGGGAGTATTCTTAAGTTGTTCAACGAGATCATACTCCCTAAGGTGTGAATTTAGGCGAGGAGCACTAGGAAAAATAGGATTTGGTAAAGGTAAGGATGTTGGAGGGGGTTGTTGGGGTTGCAGATTGTTTCTAGTTTAGTGTGTGTGCAACAACATCATGTTGTGGTGGATAAAGGGTAAATTCAAGTTTAGGTGGAGGTTGAGGTTGATGTGAAGGTGGGTAAAGAACAAGTTAAGGTTGAATGACATTAACATCTTTTGTTTTTTGTTTCTCACAAAAAACCTTAGTGGATGGCTTATGTGAGATGAATTCCTCAAGAACTTCATCTAACATACTCAAGTCATCACTACTAAAAGGTTGAGGAGATAAGGTGTCACTAAGTGATTTAGGTTTGTCATCACAAGTCTTAGTGGATGAACTTAGTGTGAGGAAACCTTGAAAGGTTTCATCTAATCTATCCAAGTCATCACTACTAAGAGGTTTGGAGGATATGGTTGTCCTAAAATGAAGCATCGTTTTGATTGGTTCATGCGATGTTGTAAAGTTTTTGTTTATTTTTCTAATGAATCTGATCTAAATGAGCTAGAAACTAATGCTCAAAATGAACATTGTAAAAATAAAATGATATCTATGATTGCCATTAAATTAAATAGTATAGATGCAAATGATTCAAGTAGAATAGTAAATAACTGTACAAAAATAGAGCAATGACTGAATCTAACAGGAATTTTAGAAATGGGAAATAAAATACAAAAAGCAAAAATGCAAAATTGACGCTGGGACTAAGTCACACAAGGTGGCGAATTAGTCCAATTAGGGAAATTTTTGAAGTTTTTCTGAATTTTCCGATGGATATGAATGTGTTTAGTACTGTGTAATGCAAATCCACACTGTAAATGCATAATTTCACTATTATGCTATGAAACAAGATGTAATAATGCAAGCTAAAATGAGCTTTTCACTAATGCAATTTTAAAACCCTAGGATGCAAGTTAACCAATGCAAAATGCAATGCAAATGAAATTGTTACCTATTTTTCACTACGAGCTCAAACAGGTAGAGCTGAATTGAATTCATCACATAAAGGTGCAAAATTTCTGCTAAAAGTATTCATTGAATTCCAAATTTTGATTATGCAAACGTTTGTAATAGAACTCATAAATTTTCATAAAAGAATGTTATTTTTATTCATATTGGAAAGACTGAAGTCCCGCACAAGCCGCGGGAGTAGCTAATTTGATTTTCGTAATCAAATGATGAATACAAAAAAAATGTAAACTATACAATTGAAAGTAACACGAGCATAATATAGAGGGTGATTCATCATTGCCTGGAATGATGAATCATCTCTACATTAAAATCTTCAGTTGTTGTGTTCTTCTTTTGAATTGATCCAACTCCAGGCTCCAAAAGCATCTGCAAGTATGATGAAAAGTGGTATTAGAGATGGTCTCTAAGCAATGAAAAATCATATCCTACCTTGTGCATACATTACCAAAAAAAATATAACACACATTCAATCAGGCATCCATCATATGATTTCATTGATCAAGGCACAAATTTTACTGGAAGTTTTCAGCTTCATTTATTTTGCTAACATGTTTGTTTAAGTGTGCAGGTACAGTTATATTCGTCATTGCAACAAAAAGATAATGTTATGAGTGGTGTAAAATGTGGCTCCCACAAGGGTTGAGCCCAGCTCATAACAATAACATAAACAACATGTAGAAGAGAACAATTCAATTTTAGGGACAGTCAATGAAAGACTCACAATCAACTGTCATTTTGCAGGCTACTTCAATTTAATGGGTAGATTCTATATCATAGTATGTTTCATCATAGTCACCATAAGGTAACAAGGAATCATCAGTATATCGTCAATCATGGAGGACAATGACTCATCAAGGATACAATAGTCCTCTTAAAAGAAAAATAATAAATGTTATAGAACAGTGGTGACAAATGTGTTCATGCACAACCGTATTAAGGACAACACTATCAGCCATTTGCAAAGATTCTCATTGTCAAGAATAATATAGTGCTGCATATTAACTACATTTTTAGAATGCACCATTTGCAAGAATGCCAAGTTGATTGCTGATCAAGTTTTATCACCAAAGCATCACATATTTCAATGTATTTGCAGCCATATGAATCAGGATACAATAATAAGACAACAACATGATATGAAGATAATCAACATTCACCAATGATATGGTCAAAAAGCATTTTTCATATTATAATAATATGGTACCACTACTGAAGGTATGGTTGTTAGAAGCTTCAGAAATCAGTCTAGAACAGTAATTCATGAATACAACTTTGTTCATAGTTTCCTCCAAGTTGCAAAGTACAGTCACTTAGCATTTACTACAGAGGAATATTATACCCACAATAAAATAGCCACCATGCCATAACAAACAATCATTATATCATAATCATGAAGGAAGAGGTTGTGAGATCATATTATCATGTTACGAGGAATAACAAAAATGAAGCATGGACAGTGAGTAGATTCACTAAACATTGTGAGCAGGAAAGTATATAATGAAAATTCATGTTTATGCTCTTTTAAAGTTCTTTACATCTTCACGAATATAATGAAGTTGTAGCAAAATTCTGTAAGTGCTAATCTTGCTGTTGAGCACATGGCTTGGTCAAAGTCATGCAATGAAAGCTACAAAAATATAAAAGGCAGTTGTGTAACAAAAGCAAAGTGAGGACAATTGTAAGAATTTGTACAACACAACCATGATGGACAACAACTATGACGACATCTCAATCACAATGCAGGAAAAACATGGTATTGAATATCAAATGCAACGAGCACAAAAGGCTCTTAATGGAAGCAAAGCATTTTTTTTAACAAAAAGAAGAACATTATGCAATTCATGGGATTATTGTTTACAAATAGTGGAGTTTTATTTTAAATGAAGCCCTCTTACAGCTGTAACCATGAATAATATAAGAGTTTCAGAAATAATAAATAATGGCAACTAGAGTGCTAAGATTTTGCAGAAATAGTCAAGCTTTTTGAAGCCTTTGTACACATAATGCATAGGTAAAGCAATTACCTTCATTGTTTTTGCATTGACAGGGGTTCGATTTTCAACATTTATCATCAGAAAATAAGCAAGAAATGCAAAGTTAAGGCTTATTTCATTTGTCTATGGAGAAACCCATCAAAGCCCATGCAAAGAATAAGAGAAAAACATAGAGGAAAAACCAAACTCTCTAAGAATGAGCCTGCAGGCTGCAAAGACAGGAAAAATAGGTGTAAAGCCATGAGATTCGTCACATTTAATAAGTGAATGTGATGAATACAAGATATTTTAAATTTTTGTCTCCTGAACTTAGCAAAAAGAGAAGAATTATTTATAGAAGAGACAAGGTGATATGAGTGGCTCAGTTCCATGGCGGCTACCATAACACAGAAAATAAGTTATAATAATCACTATTAAGGCTAGAGATGCGACCAAAATGCAAAGAAACACCAACAGAGTAAAGCGCAAGAAATGCATTAGGAGAAAGCTACTACAACCATGACTATTAAGCCTGGAAATGTTTCAAAATAGAATCAAGAGTGAGAAATCAATTTACCATCCAATAGAAAGAGAAGTTTCAACCTCCCAGGATAAGATTCAAGCTCAGAAAAGTGCAGATTCAAGCCCATTCAATGAAGATTTCAGGCTTGAAACCCTTCCATGGCGGCGGCTGAAGGCATAGCCTTATTTTCCCATTCGATTAACTCAAAATGAATGATGTTTTAGGGTTTGTCTCATCATTTTGTCGTAGGCTTTTATTTTACCCTAAGTCAAGTGTCATTTTTCACATGTTTTTCATTTATTCAAAGCCAAATTATTTCAACCATGCGTCATATATGATTGTCACTAAGGTGGATACCCCATACTAGGCCATGCCCTAGTTTTTAAGAATTATTTTTATTTTTATTTTGCAAAAAATACCATGACATATCTTATTGCAAAATTAGAATAATAATGAGTCTAATTATTTTGATATTTTTCCAAAAATAACAACATTATCCTTAAGTGCAAAATATTGAAATAATTGAAATCAATTGACAAATAAGGTTTTTTTCTTTGTGAAAATTGCCAGATTGTAAAATAATTAATTAAGCACTGTTGTTATAAGTTGCTTAATTAATTATTATTTTATGCAATTCTATCATTAGTTTCAATTCGAGTTGCAACTACACTTCAATTTTGCATGCCTTTCAGAGTTCCAGTCATCATGGGCGGGTTGATAAAAACAAGGCAGTTTTTGCATGTTTTGGCCCACTTTTCATGGATTTCCAGTTCAGTTTGAGTTACTTTTCAGTTGTACACATTGTGACTGCGAGTTTGAGACCGAGTTCACTCATTTTTGCATGAGTTTGAGCTCATCTTTTGGAGATATTTATTTCTGCTCAGATTTCACGTTGGAGATGTTTTCACTTCAGTTGTCAGTTTAGTTCTATTTTTGGTTGCTTTGTGCATGCCTTTTGTATATATTGGAAAAAGTTAATCTTTTTCCTCTAGTTCTTGTTTTTCAGCCTTTGCATTCTGCAAAGAGAAATATCTTGTAACTCAGCATTTTAGATTTAATATAGTTTTACAGCTTTACAGGTTATCATTTTTGCAGAGTTTCCTTCTTTTCATTATCGCTATTTAGTATTAGCCTTCTCAAATTCAGGATTTTTGTATTTATTGAATGTTTAAGATGCAAATTTAATGTGTTTGATTTCAAAGCCTTTAAATTCCTATCACATTCATGAATACATGTACATAGAAAAAGCAATTTTAGTTACAGATCATAAGTTGTGCTGTTAATTTATCCTCTCCTTTAGGTTGTGAAAATATCATTTTCCTTCATTAAGAATGGATTATCAGGCCTTCTAATGAAACACTTATGTAATTAGATTTCCCAATTTGAGTTGTGAAAATAGATTCCGTAATAATCAGTTGTGAATCAATCTACTCATAAATATCAATTAGGTGCATCACCAAAGTTTAGTTTTAGTTCATGCATTCAATTCAGTCCTTCTTACCCTTTTCTCAACAAATCATTCAAGTACCTAATTGATCATCATATAGGAACTAGCCTAGAATCTGAAGGTCTATCTTCACCATAGGAACACCCACAGCCTGAAGATAGTTCCCATGTTTCAACAGATTGTTGAATTTAGTCATTCAAGCACTCAAGTGCAATCTGATTGAAAACATAAACCTAGGATGCATTTAAAATTAGAAAGGAATATTTTCAAAACACGGGTTCACCAAAATGTAAATGATGATTTTGGGTTACCCGCATAATGCTTTGCTCCTCCTAGAGCTTTTCACCTAAAAGGAGAAAGGGGATTGAATGGGGCCGAAAATGCAAGGGTTTACACTCAAAGTTAATGTAAATGAGATATATTATGTCTAATTAAGATGCTCTAATGCTCTAATCTAAAAATGAAATGATCTAATGATGCAAAACTTAAGAAAAGTAACTTGTTTCAAAACATAACATGATATGCCAAAAAGTAAAATAAATGCAATAAATGACAAAATGAAGATGCAAAACATGAACTATGCACCTAGAAACTAATGAGGAGTAGATTGGAGATTTCAAAGGCCACTAAAATTCTAAAAAAATTGATTTTTGAGGCAACTGGGATACTTACGCCAGGCTGGGTGACCTAGTCCCAGACCAGGGAAATTGCCCAAAAGGCTCTTTCTGCCAAAAGGGTGTCTGAAACTGTAAAAAATATATTAAAAAATAGTGCAGTGGGACTAAGTCACCACTATGGGCGACTTAGTCCACTTTAGATTTTCTACAAATCTGAAAGTGGAATCGGAAGCCCACAACCTGCACTCTGCTTTTTGACGTAAATTTGGATTTGAATCTTCGAAAAACCCTGCAAAACAAAAGATACATTGGTTTCTAATGGGGGGTTTTCCTTTTTCAAACCCCTAGTTGGTATTTAAACTTTGTGGAAGATAAAATCTACATAAACCCTAGCCCTAAATGTGTCTATGAGGAAAGGCTGAAAATGAGACAAAACCCTATTCTAATGTGCTGGAATAAGACGATCAAATGGTACTTGAATGATGCAAGACTTCAATGCAAGAAACCCTACAACTCTTCAAATGAATGTAAATGATATTTAAAATGTAATGCAAACCTTAAATTTGAAGATAAGAAGAACATGGAAGATGGAATCACTCTGAAAACAAGTCATTAGGTGTGATTTAATGGCTAGTTGCATCTCTTCAACCTAGATTTCTCCATGATTCACCATAGGCATCCATGATCAACCCTTTACAATGTGAGATATTGAACAAAAAGTGAACTTGAAGACCTACAAAAACTCTAGTTTGCTGTCCCAAAGCTTCAAATTTGCTGCAAAATGCTATTGAATCTTCTTCTATAAGATACTTTTGCTCTTGAATTTTGACTTTTGCTTTGTAAAAATGACTAGGAGATGTGAAAAATGACCTAAAATGTGTATTTATAAGCATCAACACCTAATTTTCTCATTATTTAGACCTAAGAGGCTGACATCCACTTAAAAATTAAATTGAATTGATGAAATTCTTGCTCAAAAGTGGAAAATACCCTGAAAGGGACTAAGTTGGGGATATTTTTGGTGGGTTTCAAAAAATTTGAGTGGTTTGAGTGGTATTTGTCGAGATTTAAGTGGTTTATGAGTGAATTAGGCCTCAAAGTCCAAAATCATGAGTATTAGGGGCCTATAAATGCAATTTTAGGGGGTGATTGATACAAGGTGTCTAAAGTAGGACCCAATTTTACCGCAAAATTGTCTCTTTCTTCAAGAGTATACAATTTTTGGCAACACACAAACTAAGTACATCAAGGAAATGTTAAGAAAGTTCAAAATGAAAGATTGCCATCCAGTGAGTACTCCCATGGTCACATGTTGGCATATGGCTTGGGAATATTGTTTATGATTCTATTTGTTTCATTGATAGCAACTGAAGTCATTATCTCAGTCCCTAGATTAGGATCTACTCATACCGACAGGAAATGTAGAAGTCAATGTGTTACCAATAGAAAGCATGAAGAACAGGGTATCCGGTCAGATAGTCGATCTGTATGCTTCACTGGATCATCATTTTGTGATGTGGACCTTCAAGAAAGTTTGTTGAGTATGTATGTTACCTTATTGGTAAGTTTTATGATGTTGCAACAGTCAGTGTACGAGTTAAGAGATTCAGTAGAATGATTTTCTTTTTATTTGTTCATTGTGGCCGACTCAATGAATGTAGCGTGTCGCAGATGTATACGAAGTAGATGTTTAATTGTTTCTAAGTTTGAGAATATTGTTTTGGGTCCGAAATATGTCTTAGCTGACTTGTGTGGGTGTGCATTAAAGATTGCTCATTATTTGAGCCGACTATTGGAGAATATTTCATGTTTTGTAAAAGCCGACTTGAAGTGATGAAATCTTTTTTAGCGGATATATATATATATATATATGAGATCTGTAATTCATTTTGATGTGTGAATGGTGTGGTGAGAAGGTGTGTGTGTGTGTGAAAAGGTTTAGAGCAGTTGTATGAGTGTACATCAGAAGATCTAGGAGTAAATTTTTGCTTGTGCAACAGAAGGTTTTTGTATAGCAGAGCAGAGCAAAATTGTGAATTGGATAGAAGGTCCAAAATCTGTTTTATGTTCTTCATTGGAATTGAATCCAGACATTTGTAGATGCTATCTTCTTAGTTAAATTTTTGTTGTAATCACAATCACTTTGTAAGGTAGTGAGCCTTCTTTATTTTGATCAGTGAGCTCTATGCAGTGTGCCTGAATTTAAGTGCATTCCCTTTTGTTCATACTTTTAACAGAGTATAAATTATGGATTAATCTCTACGGTGGTTTTTCCCCTAACAGGGTTTCCACATAAAAATATTGGTGTTATGAGGATTTGATTATCTTGTTCATGTCCTTGCATCTTTATTTTTGTTTATGTACTGCAAATAGTTTATGATTAGAATTAAATGTTTGAATATTGTTGAACACTAATTCATCCCCCATCTCAGTGTTCCCTAAGTCCAACAAAAAACTAAGTACATCAAGGACATGTTAAGAAAGTTCAAAATGGAAGATTTACATCCAGTGAGTACTCCCATGGTCACAGGTTGCAAGTTAAGCAATGATGATGAATCTCCTAATGCCGATCAAACTCAATACAGATCCATGATTGGAAGTCTATTATATGTGACAGCCATAAGGCCTGACATTATGCAAGTAGTTGGATTAGTGTCTAGATTTCACGCTACTCCAAAAGAAACTCATGTCCAAGTAGTTAAGAGGATACTAAAGTATTTAAAGGGTACTATGGACCTTGGCTTATGGTACCCAAGAGGAGGTCTTACTCACGCTACATACACAGATGCAGATTAGGCTGGCAATATTGATGATAGAAAAAGTACAAGCAGTGGAGCATTCTTTCTTGGTAAAATTCTAGTGTCTTGGTTAAGTAAGAAATAGGTTTTAGTTTCTCTATCCACAATAGATGCCAAGTATATCACATCAGTGGCTTGTTGTACACAAATATTATGGATGAAGCAAACCTTAAAGGACATCAAGGTTGAGTATGGGCATCCCATCCCCATACTCTGCAATAATACAAGTGCAATCAATATATCCAAGAATCCTGTCATGCACTCCAAAACAAAGCATATACCAATCAAATATCATTTTCTGAGAGAGCAAGTACTTGAACAACAAGTAAAATTAGAGTATGTAGAAACCAAGGAGCAAATTGTAGACATTTTTACAAATCCCCTTCTGAAAGAGAGCTTTGAGTATCTTAGAGGGAAGTTGGGAGTAACATCTCTTCATCAAAATGTTTCACAATAAGCATAAGCTTAGGGGGAGTAAATTCCTAGGACCCCTTGCCATTGATGTCAAAGGGGGAGAAATTGGTGATAGGGGGAGCATTTGAGCATTTGAAAAATGAAGTTTCCATTCAAGAGGTTGCTATTAATGAACAAGTGGGAGAATGTTGGAAATATTGTCATTGATGTCAAGGTAAAGAACACGATCAACTTAACTAGAGATGCTCTGAATATTTACACATGGAAAGAAAGACAAGAATCATCAAGGCTGAGAGAAGAAGTGATTAGCACTGACTAAAGAATCTAAACAAGTGATTAATGGAGATTGCTGAGTATAATAAAACAAAGCATTGAGAATGAAGGACTCAATAAGGAGATGTCAATTTGTGAAGGACTTGATTCTTTTAATTCTAACAAAACATGAAAACAAATTGCTACATTTGGGGACTAAGGAGACGTCAAAAAAGGGGAGAGAGACATTATTGTTTCTCAGAAACATGAAAGAGAAAAAAGTTATTAAGGAGATGTTTATTTTTTTTCTACCAGTCTTATTCATAATGCCCAATTTTTTTGCAATAGTGGAATTTTACACATGATTTATCATAACTTTGATTGCTCTTTTGACCATCACTTGAGTTAATTCCTCCAAAATAATTTCTACTTTTCCTAGTACTAGTGCCTCTATTGAAATTATTGTTTCTTCCTCTTCATCTGAACTTATCTATACTCCTATGAGATGTCTCTTTTGATCCTTTTTCCTTTTTTTTTGAGATATTTATCTTGGTTTGGAAGGCTTGTTCAACTAATTTTTTAGTAGGCCTATTCATTCTTTTCTCATGGATTTGAAGAGACCCCATAAGCTCATTTATAGAGAGAAGACTTAAGTCTTTTGATTCTTCAATAGCTACTACAACAAGATCAACTATGAGAGGGAGACATCTAAAGATTTTTTCCATAATTTTTTGATCAGCCAAATTTTCTCCATAGGATCTAATCTAATTGACTAGAATCATAACATGAGTGAAAAAATCTTCCATAGGTTCTGAATCTTTCATAAGTAGGTTTTCAAAGTCTCTTTTGAGCATTTGGAGTTTTATTGTTTTCACTTTGTTTGCTTCCTGATAAGCATTTTTCAACAAATCCTAGGCTTGTTTGGATTTTGTAGTTGTATAAATTCTTGTGAAAATTGACTCATGTACAACTTGTTAAATAATAAATAAGGCTTTTGAGTCTTTCTTCCTATTTTTCTTCAGTTGATCTCTTTGTGCCCGAGTTAAGGCTGCAAGAGCTTGAACATCTATAGGATTTGTAAAACCTTGTTTTACTAACTCCCACAAATCTTGGGACATAAATAAGGTTTTCATTTTTATACTCCAAAAATCATAATTTTCTCCTTTAAATATAGGTATTTAAGGTTGGGTCAAATGTGAATCATTGTCTGCCATATTTCTTTATCAAACTGCAATTCTCTCAAACTCCTCATAGAATTTTCAATTCTCTACTGAGAATAAACCCACCTAAATTTGTTGGCTGCTTTGATACCACTTGTTGGTTTTAGGAGGAGAATCCAGTTGCAGTGTTACATAATTTCAAAAATAAACATTTCATAAATAGAGTGGGTTTTATAACATACAAAATAGAAATAGGTCAACACATTGTTACAACAATGACAAACTATTTATTCATTAGAAAACATTAAAACAAACATGACACTGTTCCATATAGTTTTCTAACAATACTGCTCACAAACCTATTTGTTTCTGAAACCCAAATATTAAAGAAAAGTTCTACAAAAACTAGAAACTTTAACCTCTTATAAATAGATAATGTACAAACATGAATTGCATATGAATATCATGAGAAAATTAATTCTATTGGAAATTCTAATAAATACAATTTTATAAGTGATTATTAAGAGGCATCTCCTTGTTATCTAGCTCATCCAGAGTGGAATAATTATTTTACAAAAATACTTCATTCACTTCAAAAATTCCTATTTGGAAGTGGAATAGGACCTATTGTCATCTTGTTAGCATAAATTCTCCTTCTAGTCACCTTGGTGGATTGCAAGACCTAATCCAAATGTAACATTACACCAGATATATGTGGGGAAAACCTTTTTGGTAAAAAACTCCACCCTCCAAAAGAAAAATACTATTGTATTACTTCAAATAGGAGTTACAATATAACCTCAAGTACAAGCCTTTCTTCAACAAGTTTTTTGTCACAAACACCTATCTTGGAGACAATCAGATAACACTTCGTTACCTGCAAAAATAACTATACATTCTACAATGCAAGGCACTCATTTTATAGAGAGATACAAGCTTCAAGAAGCATATAGAAGGAGAGGGGAATCAAAATCTGCATGGCACAATGTCTCACACCATAGACATGCATTTGGACACATGTAACATATTCCCTTACACCCCTCACAATTGTCATACATGCAAATATTCTTCTTTCAAGATTGGGAACCTAGAATATGCTAAAAATAACTTATGACAAATGCCTTACACATCGTATACTTGTCATAGAATCCGTCATAGCTGAAAAAACTTAAAATTGTAAGAGAATATGTCATAACCGACTAAAAATAACTGATTCTCTTACATCTTGTCATAACCCAACTTGGATGCCAACTTTCTCCCATGCATTCAAAGATGCCTTATGACGTATCATACAATCTGTCATAGGTCAAATATTCCAAAGTGGGATGCCTATGTCCACTTGGGATGATTATGTGTCATCTAGTCACCTCCAATGGGGATGCCACCCAGTCGGTGGGTCCCAATTTATGATAGGACACCACAAACAATTAAACAATACAAATAAATACATTAATTACATCAATTAAATCAATATTAGGACTCTAAGGTTGAGACACCTTAATCCTAACATCCTCCCACTTGTCGAAGACCTGCTGAGAGTCATACAAAATCATCTGCTCAGGGCCCCAAGGCCCATGGAATCAAAACACCATTTGAACTTCTCCATGCTCACTAGTTTTGTCAGTGCATCTATAACATTCACCAAAGTGTAAACCTTCTCCAAGTTCACCTTTCCATATTCTAACATATCATGAACAAAATGATATTGAACATCGATGTGCTTTGTTTTGGCTTGAAAGGTAGGATGCTTTGCTAGACAAATCACACTTTGACTATCACAACAAATAATAATTTGTCCTGCATCTAAATAAAACCAATATCAGAACACAATCTCTTAAGACAAACAACTTCCTTACAGGAATGAGTGGCTACCATATACTCTACCTCTATTGTGGACAATGCGACTATTGCCTACCGCTTACTCATCCAACTAATAGCACCACCAAACATCATAAACACATAACCACTGGTGGATCTTCTACTGTCAATGTCACTTGCCCAATTTGAATCCACATATCCAAAAATGCTCATAGAATGCTGAGGTACAATGGGATAACCATGAAAACACAAGGCATACTCAAAAGTACCTTGTAAATATTTGAACACTCTCTTAACCGCATCCCAATTCACCCGTCCAAGATTATCCATAAAACTACTAAGGACTCCCACTGCTTGGACAATGTCTAGTCTCATACACACCATCACATACATCAGACTACCAATTGCACTTACATATGGTACTTTGGTCATGTCCTCCATCTCAATAGGATATTTTGGACAATCATTCATGGAAAGCTTCATCCCCTGCATCATAGGAACAACTAACCGTCTATAATCTACCATGTTGAATCTCTCCAACACTGAGTTCACATACTTGATCTGGATTAACCAAAGCTTTATGTTAGCTCTGTCTCTCATGATTTCCATTCCTAGAATGTACCTAGCTGCACCTAGGTCTTTCATCTCAATTTGTGTTGACAACTGAAACTTCAAATCTAAAATCATACTTTTACCATTCCCAATAAACAACATATCATCTACCTATAATACAATAATGAGAATGCAACCATTGCCAATTTTAAAGTATACACAATGGTCAGATTTAGATCTCTAAAATCCCAATGACAACACATAGGTATCGAACTTCTAATACCACATTCTAGGAGACTGTTTCAAACCATAAAGAGACTTCTTCAGTTTGCAAACCAAATTTTCTTTACCTCTTTCAATGAAATGCTCTGGCTATCACATGTAAATCTCTTCCTCCAAATCACCATGAAGTAATGTTGTCTTCACATCCATCTATTCCACTTCTAAGTCGTATGTTGTTGCAAGTGACAACAGAATCTGGATAGACATTAGCTTCGCTACAGGAGAGAATATCTCCCCATAATCAATTCCCTCCACTTGAGAAAACCCCTTAGCGACCAATTGTGCCTTATACTTCTCAACACTACCATTAGGACTACACTTTTTCTTGGAAACCCATTTACAACCAACAGGTTTATGTCCAGTAGGAAAAGATACTAGATCCCAAGTATTATTTTTCTTTAATGAATCCATCTCCTCGTCCATGGATTGCATCCAATAATTTGAATGACACATAGCCAATGCCTCTCTAAACATCCTAGGCTCATTAGTGTTAGTAATCAAGGAAAAAATGTAACTATAATCCAATAATGAATAACCAAACCTTTCTGGTTGCCACCTAACTTGTGTAGACCTCCTCAAAGGCTGAGGTTGAGGTTCTCCTTCTTCTTTAGAACTTTCAGAGCTACTTGAGCTCTCCTCATCATCAGGTCCAATAGGAGTATGTAGTTCTTCTTTCTTTGGAGTAGGTGGAATCTGTACTACCTCCTTACTCTATTTCTCCTCTTTCTCTAGTTGTAGCTCAACATTGGAAGGTTTTGTTGTAAGTATGAGTAATTTTGGTGGTGTTGTCATTAATATTGTCATTGATGTCAACATAGTACAAGATGTTGTAGCTTGTGCATATATAGTTGAGATGTTGTGAGTACATGGAGCTATCTTTATATTGTTGCAGGTGTATTGACATGATGAGTTGTGAAGTGTTGTTAAGAAAAAAAGTTGTGTGTGTTCAAAATGTGCTCTGGTTTGTGCTTCACATTTCTTTTGTGTTGATCCTATGCTTGTGCGGATCTAAAGTGTGGTTTATGGGAATTTGTTGGTGATATCTCCTGCTTTGTAGCTTCTGGTTTGTTGAAGAGTGAAAGTTGTGTTCACCAGTGTGTGAACTAGTTTGGAAGAGTTATTTGTCTATGATTGGGATAAATGTTTCTACTCCACAGTCCTCCGCTGGTTTGTTTTAGATCTTGCAGATCTGTTAGAAAGCTTAAGGTGTTATTTTTGTTCTGGAAAAGGTGTTCGTGGTTTGGTGCTCCAAAAGATGAATTTTAGAGTTGTGTATGTCTTAACAGTCCGAATGGACTGATGGAAGGTGTTCTATGTATGCAGGTTGTTGCACTTGCTACGGATGAATCTGAAGGTATCCGAGATGTGTTCTCATGCATGGTGAAGCATTTTATGTTGTTTGCATGTTATCTTCTTGTTGGGAAGCATGCTTTCAAAGTTCATTTGTGTTTTCATTAGGTTTGGCTGACCTGGTGTTTACACTTCATATGAAGGATTAAGAATTAATGAGGAATTGTGGGATTAATCTAAGACGTTGTTTTGGGTCTTGGTTAAGTATTGGTTTGGTACACTCCCATTCCTTTCCACTACGAGAATGTTGAGTTTCTGACCTAATTTGAATTTATGAAATGAAGTGTGTGTAGCTGACCTTGGAGAAAGTTTCTAAGGTTGAAGAAGGTATAAATACAAGTCGAGATGTTGCGAATGAATCAATCAAGTAAGCCACAAGTTTGAAAAGCAAAGTTGTGCGAAAGTGAATTGAGGTAGCAATACTTTAATGTGTTAGATTCTTCAAAGCAATGAGCTGACGTTGTCTACAATTCTTCTGATCAAGTCTGTGGATGTGTGTAATCTATTGTGGTGGATCTTTTGTTATCTTTTGTATCTGTAGGAAGTGAGCCTCCTTGTTGGATAGTGATCTATAGGAAGTGAACCTCTTGTATTCGGTTTTTCTATTACTTTATATTGTGATTGTGAGTTAATCCTCACTGTGGTTTTTCCCTCATTGGGTTTTCCACGTAAATCTAGTATTTCCTATGTTGATATTGCTTTCTGTTATTTGCATTTCATGATCATACTTAATAACAAAATTAAGTGGATGAGAAATTGATAAGTGTTTGCGATTTGAGTTTGTGTTTGGTGACAACTGATTCACCCCCCCTCTTAGTTGTCTCACACCTTTCAATAGGATCACACTTATGTTGTAGAGAACCTTTTGAGATTTTGGATCCCAAAGCTTGTACCCTTTCACACCGACACCATAGCCGATAAAGATACACTTAACAACTTTGTTCTCCAACTTAGACCTCTTCTCAATCAAAACATGAGCGTAAGCTTCACAACCAAATACTCTAAGATGTCTCATCGAAGGATTTTTACAAGACCACACCTAGCCATGGGTGTCTTTCCAACAAGCGTTGATGTAGGAGATCTATTGATCAAATAGCATGCATTGGCTACCTCTTTAGCCCAAATTTCTATTCAAGGCTAGCACCACTCAACATACTCCTAGCCCTCTCCATCAACATTCTGTTCATCCTCTCTGCAACTCCATTTTTCTATGGAGTGTAGGGATTTTTCTTATGTATCTCAATCTTGAACTCTTTACAAAACTTATCAAACTCTATGAAACAAAACTCATCACCATTATTAGTCCTCAAACACTTAATATTTTTGCTAGTCTGATTTTCTACCAAGGCCTTAAACTCCTTAAACCAGCTAAAGACTTCAGCTTTAATTCTGAGGAAATAAATGAATGTCCTTCTACTGTAATCATCTATGAAAGAAACAAAATATACAGATTTTGATAATGAAGGAACATTTATAGGACCAAAAACATCTGAATGAACATAGTCCAAAACCCTAGAAGACTTATGAGAACTAGATTAAAAAGAAACATGGTGTTGTTTTCCATATACACAATGTTCGTAAAATTTGAACTTGAGATTACAATCATAAAGGCCTTCAACAAGGCTCTTATTTTTCAAGGTTCTAAGATCCTTCTCACTAATGTGACCATTTCATTGGTGCCATAACATTGTCTTCTCTGTAGGAATCTTCATTTCCATGGAATGAGCACCCTTAGGTACCCAAAATACATGACCATCAAATGTAGCTAAAACATGCTTCTTCTTTGCATAATATGATGGTGAGGATGAAGAATCCAAAGGTCTCTTCTTTGGTACATCATAAGAACCATTGCATTGTATAGTACATGCATCAAGATGAAACAGAATGCCAATACGAACACCCTATGC
Source organism: Sequoia sempervirens (assembly GCA_007258455.2). Classification (NCBI taxonomy): domain Eukaryota; kingdom Viridiplantae; phylum Streptophyta; class Pinopsida; order Cupressales; family Cupressaceae; genus Sequoia; species Sequoia sempervirens. The sequence goes on from VDFB02008528.1 coordinate 360,704, forward strand.
AAACACCATAGCCCCTCTAGTCATCTTACATCCTCTACCAAAGAAAACAACTTTCACTCCTGAATCATTCAATTCACTTACAAAAAGCAGGTTTCTTGCCAAACTCAGGATATGCAAGACACCATCAATCCCCTTCACTCTTCCATCAAGAAATCTGATTTTGACTCTTCCACGGCCAACAATCTTCAGATGAGAGTCATCACCCAGGTACACCTCCCTGCCATTGCACTCCTCATACTTCGAGAATCAATCTCTATGAGAAGTCATGTGAAAGGATGCACCCAAATCGATCAACCACACATCATATGATGCATGGGCTGCCAAGGCTGCAATAAATGCTTCTCCATCATCTTGAGATGATTTCTCAGATTAAGAATCAGAGAAAGACTTGTTTTTCTTCTTCTTCTCCTTGCAATGTTTTCAAATGTGACTAGTTTCACCATAGTTCCAACATTTTGCCTTGGAATTCTTACCAAGAGACTTAGATCTCCTTAGAGACTTTGTATTAGATTTCTTGTCTTTCTTTTTGCCTCTCTCCTTTGGTCTGCCATGAATTGCAAGGACCTCCTTGGCCATATCAAAAGACTTCCTTCGCATCTCTTTAGATAATAATGAGGCAACAACCTCATCCATCTTAAAGGTGGAAGTGGTGCTTGCAATAGCCATTACTAGGTGATCCCAAGAGTCTGACAATAAACACAAAAGAATCATGCAACAATCTTGTTCATCAATCTTGTCTCCAACAGAACCCAATTGTGCAACCAACATGTTAAAAGAGTTCAAGTGACCTGCCGTGGATCCTCCATCTTCCATTTTTAGAGAATACATCTTCTTTCTTAGGAAAAACTTGTTTACCAGGGATTTAGCCTGATAGACATCACCAAGCTTCTTCCATGGAGAAGAAATTTTTTTCTCTTCATGGACATTCAAGAGGATGGAATCAACCAAATAGAGTCTAATAGGACCCTTGGCTTTCCTATCCATGAGATCCCTATCCTCTCGTTTCATGCCTTGTGGCATGGTTCCAAAAATTGCAAGCCATAGATCACGCTCTACAAGCATGTCTTCCATTTTGAGCTTCCACAACTCAAAATTACTATCGTTAAATGTCTCAATCTCAATCCTCCCAGATGTGTCTACCATCTCTTTCTTGCAACAAGGTAATGAAACACACACTTCTACAAAACTCCCACTGAAACAAAAATCAGCTCAAAAAACCCTTCTAACCCAACAAAGAAACCAAGGCTGGCCAGGATTTGATACCAACTGAAAGGAATCCAAGTGAGTGGAAATAGCTTCCTACACTAATCTAAGTAGGGGAGAGTTACAAAAAAAATTCTTTAACACCTTATTTTGTTACAATAAGAGATACACATAGAGAATAATAGATTATAACAAGTACACAAATGCAACATACACCAAATATACGTGGGGAAAACCCTTTTAGGTAAAAAACCCCACCCTCCAAAAGCACAGTACTATTGTATTGCTTCAAATAGGAGTTACAATACAACCTCAAGTACAAGCCTTTCTTCAACAAGTGTTTCATCACAAACACCTATCTTGGAGACAATTCGACAACACTTCGCTACCTGCAACAAAACTATGCATTCTACAATGCAAGGCACTCATTTTATAGAGAGACACAAGCTTCAAGAAGCATCTTGAAGGAGAGGGGCATCCAAATCCACATGGCACAATATCTCACACCATAAACATGCATCTGGACACATGTAACATGTTCCTTTACACCCCTTACAATTGTCATACATGCAAACATTCTTCTTTCAAGATTGGGTGCCTAGAATATGCTAAAAATAGCTTATGACAGATACGTTACACATCTTACAACTTTCATAGAATCCATCATAGCTAACAACACTTACAACTATAAGATAATCTGTCAATAATGACTAAAAATAGTTGATTCTCTTACATCTTGTCGTAACCCAACTTGGGTGCCAACTTTCTCCCATGCATTCAAAGATTCCTTATGATGCATCATAGGTCAAAGATTCCAAATTGGGACTCCTATGTCCACTTGGGATGATTATGTGTCATCTAGTCACCTCCAATGAGGATGCCACCCAGCCGGTGGGTCCCAATTTATGACATGACACCATAGGTAATTAAATAATATAAATAAATACATTAATTGCATCAATTAAACCAATATTAGGACTCTAAGGTTGAGACACCTTAATCTCAAAATTTTCCTAGCAAGAGGAGGGGAAGAATTCCACACATTGATGATGGTTAGTCAAGACAAAGTTGACTTTGTGAACAAAATTTGAAAAAAAAATTCCTCACCAAATGTGTCCCTAGGGGAGGAGGGTACAACTTTATCTAAATCTAGAGGTTTTGAAACTTTTTTGAAACTTGGTTCCTAGAGTCAAATGATAGAGGGGGAGGCTTATTATTACTAGTGTTCTTAGATTTTTGGATAGCCAAAGTAGACCAACCTTCCTCTTATTTCATATAATGTGGTGACCAAAAAGAGGATTGTGTAGAGGCCTTTGGGCATAGGGAAACCAAAGGGAAAACCTAGATCTTGTTTTTTGAGGATTGGCACCAATAACAGGTGTTTGGGAGGTTGATATAAATTATAGGTTGGGTGTATCTAGTTTGATCAACCTAGATATCAAAAAATTCTTGAAGATCCTTGAAAAAGTCTATATTAACACAAGCCTGCCATTGAGGATGAGAAAAATAAAAAAATTAGTTCAATGTAAACCATTGATCCTAAATAAGAGGTTATATGGATCAAGAAGTTAAAGCATGGAAAGGGTTAAGTAAGGAACTCAAGTAATGAGGAGTGGTTGAGATAATTGCCATGGTTGAGCATGCATCATCAAGAAATTAGTATCAACATAGCAAAAAAAACCCTTTGGTAAGGTTTTGTATGATGATGAGGTGAATTCCATGGGGTTCCAAGATTATGTAGGGGAATCCAAGTTCATGATAAATCATGCATCAACCAAATAAATGTTTCAAGTTTTGTTTAGTTTAGTTTGTTTTTGTTGTTTCTTCTACTAGTTTTCATAGCTACTATATGGGTATTCCCAGTTTTGAATTGGTTGAATTCATCTAACTTTGAAAGCATCAAAAAATTAAGGAGGTTTCTTAACTTGTGTCAATGTTTGAATTTTTTTTCAAACCTCAACCCACTTTTAGAAGTACTTGCATCAAATTTTGATGTAGGTTCCAAAATTGGTATCTTTCTTTGATAAGTTCAACTTTTATTTTGAAAGAAAAATTCTTTCAAAGAAAATTCAATGTTTTATGAAGGTTTCAAAATCGATGTCACCCTCTAACAAGGTTGCCATAATATTGTCAACACTTGAAGTAACATTCATAATTATTTTTTATAAAACTTCATGGAAAGTATCATCAAAATTTAAGAGAAGTTGATTTCTTGGTAGCATGCAACAGTGGTGGCACCATAAAGAAGAAAGAGAAAAAAAATTCATAAAGGATTTTTGGTAATTGGAGTTGGTTCCAAAATGAATGTTGGATCTTGATGAGGTTGTGACAACCTCATTGGCACTCAACAAGTTTGTTAAAAAAATAAATTTTGATAGGAAAATCACAACTTTTGTAAAAAATGGAGAGTTTTCAAAGATTGTTTTTTCTTTCTTTTTGAATAGGTTTCAAAACTGTTGTTGAGAGATGACAAGGTTTTGAGAACCCCTCAAACCTTTGAAATAGGTTTTGTAAGTGCTCTGAGCTCCCAAAATTATAAGGGAATGCCAATATAATCAATTATAACCACCAAATATTCTTGTGAATGGATTGTAAAGATATTTAAAAAGGAATAAGATAATATTTTCTAGGAAATAGGGTGAAAAGATCAATAAAAAAGGATGGATCAAGAGAAGATCTCAAGACAAAGATTGGGGGATGGGGAAAGAAATGGAAAGAAGAAGAATAGGTGAAACGAGAGAAGACAAAGAGGTGCATCATATAGAAGAATTTTTTGTAAAGATAGTGGGTGAGTGCATGGAAATGGTGTACAAAATGTGGCAAAATGACTAATTTTCTAAATACCACACCATGCTATATTCAAAATCACATAAGATGATTGAGTTATGGCTTGGTAAATACCAAGCCTTAATGTCCTCATGTTTTGTGCCTTATAAAACGTGATAATGTTTTATAAGGCACAAAGCATGAGTGTGTTTTATAAGGCACAAAGCATGAGTGTGTATTATAAGACACAAAACACAAGTGCATTTTATGAATGCAAAAAGTGAGTACTTTTTATGAGTCACAAAATGCGAGTGCATTTTATGAGCTACAAAACACAAGTTTTTTTGTGGCTCATAAAGCACGAGTGCATTTTGTGGCTTATAAAAAGCACTCACATTTTATAACTCTATTCCACATATATTGATACTATTATTTTTTGTTCCTATATTACTATATCACTTTATTTCAAATTATTATCATATATGTATCATATTGATCATATATTGGGGAATCATGGTTTTCCCCCTTTACATGTTACACTCTATTATCATACTTGGTTAATTACATCTAAATTACCTAGCTTATAAATTTCCCTATACTCATTGCAACATGTGAAAATATATATTTTTTACAATTAGGCTCACTAGAAACCTTATTAGATTCTTCTCTCCATGTTTCCCTTGTAGAAATACCATCAAAATGAACAATTATATTCATAGATTTCATTATTAGGCCTTCAATTTAAGAAGAGAGTGTATCTCTTTAATTTTTTCTTGGGTATCAAGTACCTCTAGATATAGATAATAGAAATTTATATTAGCATCATCATGAAAAGGAACAATCTAGGGTACTCATGGCTCTTAAAATAACCAAGATAATATAAATTATGGGTTAGGTTGAAGTAGTATGAGAAAAAATTTCCATGAGAAACATAAATAAATGGCGAGAGAGATAAAAAGAGATAGAGGGAGAGGAAGTAGGAGTGAAAAATAGAGAAAGATAAAGAGAGTGAGATATAGAGGAACAATTAGAGAGATAAATAGGAAAAGAGGAAGAGAGATATAAAAATAAAGGAGATAAAGAGAATAAAGGAAGATGAAATGCATCTAAAGAACAAAGGATCGAAAAAAAAAAAAAATGGAAGGATCGAATAAAGAAACTCTATAAAGAAAATAGAAAGAGATAAAGATCGTCTCAGAAAAAGGAAGGATAAATGAATAAAGAGAATACTCTCGAAAATAAAAGGGTCGTCGTCGAGAAGAAGATATCTAAATATCAAATGGAAAGTGATAAAGATAAGGATAGAGGAAAAGAATAAAAGGATGTCGAAATCAAATCATCTCGAGGAAGAATAAAGAATAAAATCTCAGAAAGAATAAAGAATAAAATAAGTAGAATAGTAATAAAATAAAATAGTCTCAAAATAAAATCGAAGAAAAAATCCATGGAAAATCCCTCTATCGAAATAAAGAAAGGAAAATAAAATCTATAAGATCTCGTCAAAGATCTCATCTCGAGATGAATCGAAAGATATCAGAATATGGAAGATCTCAAATTAGAAAGGAAATAAGAAGGAAAATAAAGAGGAGATAAAATCGAGGAAGGAGAAAGATGGAAAAGATCATCGAGAAATAAAGGAAAGTAAAGGAGAAGGAAAGAAAGAAAGGGAAAAGTAATGGAAAGAATCGGAAAGATGGAGGAAGAGGAGAGGAGAAAGAAAGGGAAGGATCTCAAAGATCGCGTTTCTATAAAGAAGGATAAAATAAAGAAGATATCATCAAATAAAGAGAATATATAAAGGATAACTCTCATCATCAAAGATAAAGGCTCAAGGAAGGACAAAGAAAGATAAAGAGAGGGAGAGAGAGAGAGGGAGAAGTAGAGGAGAGAGAGTGAGAGAGAGAAATACAAAGAAAGAGAGAAGGGAGATAGATATAGAGAAGGAGAGAGAGAGGGGGAGAAGGATATATATAAATATATATAGAGATATAGAATGTGAGAGAGAGGGGGAGAGGGGATATATAGAGAGAGATGGTGTGAGAAAGATATAGATAAGGATATGATGAGCACATTCTTATACTGAGAGGGGGATGAATCAATATAAGGTAATCTTCTAGTTTTTCAAATTAATAATCAAAATAATATCAATCACACAATATATGAATAATTAAGAACACAAGATTTATGTGGAAACTATTTCAAGAGAAAATCATGGAAAAATGATTGCTCGGGTCTATTGTCCAAATACAACCAAAAATCCATTACCTCTTACAAAATATTTGTAGGCACCAACCCACTAGAGACACCAATCCCCATTGCTAAGCACCAAATTAGAAAGATACACAGTTCCCTTCCATTGAGAGGCACCAACCTCTATCTAAACAAAGTCTTATCTTCTTGATAATAATTCTCCTTCAAAAATTTTCCTTGAATTATCTTCTATTAGTTTCTTCTCTTCAAATTTGTTTGTGTTTGTATGATATATATTTTATCATCCACACATTTTCTTCTCCACTCTTCACAATCTCTTCTTATATGTACTTGAGATGGGATGACTTCACGAAAAGACATACATCATCACAAAGGAAGGTGACTAGTATAAATAGAGTTGCCTCTTCAAAATAAAATGGGACGAATTGTCCCTTAATTTTGTGTGATCTTTTTTAAGGGTTTAGACCCATATTATTATTTAATTTTATAATATTGAAACCCCAAAGTGGGGGCAGATTCATAAGGGGTTCAACCTCCTTAATATTAAATTTATTTAACTTTATTTCCCCTTTGGAAGGAAGCTACTTCACCAAGGGTTGGCCCATAAAGAAAATGAATTTATCTTTAAAAATATTAATGCAAGGGCACCAATTAGATGGAATTGGCTAATATTAATAATTCACATTAAGATCTATGCAATAAACCTTTCTTCCATAGTCGGTTGTGAATTGATTGATTTAGTGGCTTTTTCCCTTTACGATTTCCTCCGTTGATATCAATAATGTGATGGTAATGGTTTTTTCATTTGAAAATCTCCCTTGACAAAAAATACCTTTGACATCAATGCCAATTAATCCAATAGGATTAAGAGAGATGGATAGAGAGAGGATAGATAAATAGAAATAAAGAGAAACTCTCGTCTCCACAAATATCGAAGATAAAGAGAAAATTAGAAAATATAAGGATAGATTAAGTAGAAAATAAAATATAGAAGGTGAAGATAAAGATAAAGAGAGAGAATATATAATGAATAAGTAGAAGATAAAATCTCTCTCGAGGGAAGATAAAGGAGAATAAAGGAGAAAAAACTCGTATAGGAGAATAAAGTCAAGATGGAGAAGAGTGTGTAAAGGAAAAGAAGGAAAGCGAATAAATTCTCTATAGAAAGGTATGAAAATACATATATGGATAAGATAGATGTAAGAGAGATCGTCTCTCGAATAGAAAGGAAAGATACTCATCTCGAATAGAAAGGTAATAGAGAGAGAAGATAAAGACATATAAAGATAAAGCATCTCGTCGGCAGTGAATAAGGAATAAAGAGAAGATATCATCTCTCTATAAGAGAATAAAATTCTCGAGATCGATAAATAAGAGAACTCTCTCTCAGGAATAAATCTCAGATCTAAGAAATAAAGTCTAAAAGATAAAGAAGGAGAAAGAGTCTGAAGATAGAAAGGAGAAGAAAGAATGAGAAGATAGGAAGGAAGAAGGAAAGAATAAAAGGAAGGATCGTCGATAAAGATAAAGTAATCGTCGATAGAGGAAAATAAAGAAAGGAAATTAAGAAGGATCCTTTCTCAAGTATCAAGAATCTCCGCATTAAAGGAGAAAATAAAGGAAGAATGAATAAAGATCCAAAAGAAACAAATAAACGTCGAAAAAAAGAAAGAAATGAAGTAGGAATAAAGATAAAAGTCGAGAGAATCTGTTTCCTCATCGTGAAAGATAGGCTCAGGAAGAAAGGAAGGATGAATCAGAAAAGAAAGGAAGGAGAAAGGGGGAGGGAGAGATAAAGTTTAATGTCCCCAATTTTTGACTAGCCACCATGAACATTAATTTAATTAATTAAGTATTAATTTATCTTGAATTAATAACTTGGACATTTACATTTAATTAATTAATTTATTATTAAAGTAGTTTTATTAAACAGATGGAGAAAATATTAAATAAAGTTACTTTAATGGAGAAAAATATTTTAATATTAAAAATTAAAGGTGGTGCGTATAAAAGGGAGTGAAAAGGGATTCATTATCATCAATTGATATATTATCTTGAAGAAATTGGGAATTTTGGAGAGCTTGGCTACCTGAGAATTGGAGGACGAAACCCCTCAAGTTTCAGGATGGATTGAACAAAAACCCAATTCCATCGAAGGGTGGATTCACTCAAGATTCACAATTGCGCTTCAATGATCAATTAATCGATTTGGGAAATTTATGGTCTTTGGACAAGACAAATTTCAGAAATTGTATTGACCTGGTGATAAATGGTGGTAATAGTTTAATATTTTATCTGTTACAAATTTTAGTAGCATTTATTGAGATATATACAAGAAGTAATTACCGATGAAATATATCATTCTATAGTTATACAACTTATATCTTCCTAATCGATTTACAATCTGAAGTATTTTATTGTGTGGAAGTATTATTTTATTTAAAGGGCCGTGAGCCTTTTCCACATATGACAGCCTCTTTAAGAGTAATTGGTGCCTCTTTAGGGAGTCATATTGGTCATTTTAAGTTTGCCACAATTTATTGGAGGTTAAGAGGTGACATGGGGAACATACACTCGATAGTAAACAGGGTCAATGAGTCTATGCCCGGCTCAAAATACTAGCGGTGGAAATTAAGGAGCTTGTGATAATATTTTTGGGTGTTGCGACCTATGCAAGTACCTGATAAAATTAGTGTATGCACAAAAAGAAAAAGGTTCTAGAGGGTTGCGATTCATATACGACCATTTTCCATGTCAGATATTGTTTTCTCTATGTAATGACTTGTTAATTTTGGTATATGCTATCAAATATTATTTATCTAAAAGATTATATCAGATACACATTTTAGTATAAAATTTATTTACATGATCCCAATTGAAATATTTATCAATTTTGAGATTAAGATATTATGGGAAAGATTGTATTTCGAGTATATTGCATAAACATTTATCATCTATTTGGAACAAACTGAAAACAAGCCTATAATAGTGACATGAAAATTGTTTGACACAATGCCTATTTGCATAGTTTGATGAAATTGGAATTTTTTTGCATACAAATTTTACCTGGGACATTACAGTGGTAACAAAGCCAAAATTATTTCCAGCCTGTTGGGAAAACTAACATTTTTTGAAGATCTTGAGTTGCATTTCATTTTTCAGTGGCAAAATCATGGGTGTCAGAATGAACTCTTTGTTGGATTCAATGAGACAAACTCAGGATAAAATAAAAAAAGAGGATGGAACTCATGGAGTCACGCAAAAAAAATGATGTTGGAGATATAATTTATATAGCAGGTATGGATATGGAATTCCTTCATCAATCAAAGGATTTTTTTGCTTGATATGCTGGAGGTAGTAGAGGATGGTTTGTCTATGATAGATCAATCTAGTTTCAAGAAATTGCATTGGGGAATGGAGCCATAAATTACCTCCTTGATTAAGCCAAAGTTTATGAGACAACATGATAGAGAGGTAAGACTTGTTACTCATTTCCTTAGTGAAATTATAAGGATCACAGCTCCTTAAGTGCCCTACAATGATGAAAAATTGAGGGAAATACAACAATTTATTATTGGAAGCTTTCATTTGATGGATGATACAAGAAAAACTTTTTTTGGCAAGAGGTTTAAGATTTTAGAAGTTATTAAAGAGAGTATTGAGAAAAGAGAAAATAAAGAATAAAAGAAAGAAGAATTTCTTCCTTGTGATTTACAGTCTATAGGTGATCCTAAGAAGAGAAAAAATCAATTGAGGAGAGAACGACGTTGCTTCACTTTCCTAGAAGTTTGGACACCTATTCATACATGTGGAGGCCCTAAATAAGATGAATCCATGCTCACAAGTTCACTTCAATAGAGTGATGATATGGGCGAAGAATAATCAATTCATGTAGGTCACATGAGTTTTCATGATAACAATGAGGTTGAAGGGTATGTTGTTATGGACTTTTCCAAACCAACATTGATTGATCAACCACATGAAGGTATGGATTCTTTTGATGATTCATTATTTGAGCATAACATTGTCTCACCATCTCTACATAGTAGTTGCAAGGAATCAAATTGTGAGTTGGGTGATCTTGAAGGTGATATTGTTAATACACATGAAGGAAATTTGTTATGTGATGAGAAAAAATGATGGATAAATTAGATCAAAGACATTTAGCTATGCAAGGGTTGAAGTTAAATGAAGGTACAACTTGTAGCCACGAGATAGAAGTTATGACAAGTAATACACTTGGTTTTTAGTTGGATACATCTCTTGGACCATAACTTGATGATGAACATCCAATAATGAAGGAAGATGAACTTGACATCCATGAAGACACCACAAAAGGTATGATGACGGTTCTAATTTTCTGATTATGGACAGTAGTCCATTACCTTCACATTTACATGAGGTGATAGATAAATCATATGAGGATGACATTGATAAAAAACCTTACCTTGTTGATACTCAAGATTTGATGGCTAAGTATGAGGTAATAGGTGTGAATACAAACTAAAAATAATATGATTTTGTACATCATAGCATAGAGGATGCTATAGAGGCAGCTGATATGGAGAGGAATGTTCTTGAAGATGAATCATAAAATTCATTCAATGAAGTTGAATTTGATGATTTTCCTAGTGAGTCATGTGAATTAAAGGAACAACTGAAAGTTGTTGAGTATAAGGTTGTTAAAACCTTAACTCATTTTGATAACACACACAAGTTCATTGAATACCTCCTTTGGATAGCTCAACTTGAAGAAAGGCATAAAGGGTTAATGGTTGGAGCTATTATATGAAATCTACAGACTATTAAACATGCTTTAAGGTAATGAAATTAGATTACCTCATTTTCTTTCAGATAGAAACTGTGCCATCAATTTTGCAGAGAATACTTATAGAGCATTAAAAAAAAAAGGAGAAAGAAGTTGATGAACTTAACCTTGAGTTAAGTTTAGCTCACTTTTATCTCTACAAAGAAAAAAATCAGTCACATGTTGTAGCCACATCAAATGAATGAGAATGTGGCACAACAACTATGGAGGTTAAAAAGATGATTGAAAGAATTAATGAGCTTGGAAATGATGAAGAATCACTTAGTGACTCCAACAAATCTACTATCACGAAGATTCAACATGATGATAACACTTGGGATGGGCATCATGAGTGTTATTTAGTTGGGTTGGACAAGCAAATTTTGCATTTTGGTACATCTTCCATTTATACTGCAAAATCAACTCTTCATGATTTGAGTTGTGAGACATCTCCTGATTTATGTGATGGGAATGGCGAGATATGGAATCCAAGTGATTATTTGAGAATTCCTTGGCTCAATCTGGTGAATTTCACCTTGATTGCATTGTGAGGTATGCTCATCATTTTTCTTTCATCCCACATAAAAATGATTTGAACATTATTTTGATGGCACATAAGAGGGATGGATAAATGATTACACAAATCACTTTGGTATGAAGTACCTCCGTCTCCAGAAAAAGAATCCAAATTTTGCAGACCTCCTAGTTTGTTTCTAGAAGATGGTTATTATTATTGGATACAAGAACATGAAACAAAGACTTGGCACATTGGTATTCCAATTGTAATCAGAGTGGCACAACATAAGTCATCAAATATTGGGGATGGAAAATTCCCAATTTGGCTCTGGGATCTAGGGATTCATATGAGTGGTAGTTTGTTTCACATTATAATAGAGATTGATAAAGTTGTTGGGTTCAGTTGTGTCAAGTTGATGCAACAGAGATATGGTGGATCATTCTACAGGTTTATTTGGGATCTTGGTATTTGGGCCATGGTATATATAGGTACAAATTGCTTGGGGACAACCAATCTCTAGGAAGGGAGGATTGTAATGTCCCCATTTTCGACTAGCCACCATGAACATTAATTTAATTAATTAAATATTAATTTATCTTGAATTAATAATTTGGACATTTATATTTAATTAATTAATTTATTATTAAAGTAGCTTTATTAAATAGATGGAGACAATATTAAATAAAGTTACTTTAATGGAGTAAAATATTCTTATATTAAAAATTAAAGGTGGTGTAGTATAAAAGGGAGTGAAAAGGGATTCATTGTCATCAATTGAAATATTATCTTGAAGAAATTAGGAATTTTGTAGAGCTTGGCTACCAAGGAATTGAGAGGAAAACCCTCAAGTTTCAAGATGGATTGAATGAAAACTCAATTCCATCAAAGGGCGGATTCACTCAAGATTCGTAATTGCGCTTTAATGATCAATTAATCAATTTGGAAAATTTGTGAAGCCTTCGGAGAAAACAAATTTCAGGAGTTGTATTGACCTGGTGATATATGGTGGTAATAATTTAATATTTTATCTATTACAAATTTTAGTGGCATTTATTAGGATATATATAGGAAGGAATTACAAGTGAAATATATCATTTTGCAGTTGCGTAGCTTATATCTTCCTAATCAATTTACCATTTGAATTATTTTATTGTGTGGAAGTATTTTTTTATTTAAAGAGTCATGGGCCTTTTCCACATATCGCAACCTCTTTATGAGTAATTGGTGCCTCTTTAGGGAGTCGTATTGGTCATTTTAAGTCTACTGCACTTTATTGGAGGTTAAGAGGTGACGTGGGGAACACACACTCGATAGTCAACAAGGTCAAAATGAGTCACTAGTGGTGGAAATTAAGGAGCTTATGAACATTGATATGGGTCATAATAATATTTATGGGTGTTGCGACCTCTACAAGGACCTGATAAAATTAGTGTATGCACAAATAAAAAGGATTTGGAAGGTTGTGATTCATATATGACCATTTTATAGGTCAAATATAGTTTCTCTATGTAATAGTTCATTAATTATGGAATATGTTATCAAATATTATTTATTTTAAGATTATATCAGATACACATTTTGGTATAAAATGTATTTACATGCTCCCAATTGCAATATTTATCAATTTTGAGATTAAGAAATTGTGGGAAAGATTGTATTTCGATTATATTTCTTAAACATTTATCACTTACTTGAAAAAAAACTAAAAACAAGACCAGAATAGTGACATGCAAATTGTTTGACAAAATGCTTATCCACGTAGTTTGGTGAAACTCAAAAAAATTTGTATACAAATTTTACTTGGGATAGTACATAAAGAGAGGGAGGATATAGATATAGATAAATATAGGGAGAGATTAGAGGAGAGGGAGAGAGACATAAAGAGACAATGCAAGGTATAAATAGATAGAGGGAGAAGGAGAGATAGAGAGATAGAAAGGGAGAGGGAGAGACATATAGAAATAGTGAGAGATATATATAGAGATAGAAATAGAGTGAGACAAAGAGATATATATAGTGAGAAAGATATATATAAAGAGATAGATAAAGAGGGAGAGGGAGATATATATATATAGAGTTAACGAGAGTGATAGATGGAGGAGAGATATAGAAATAGAGTGAGAGTGAGAGATGGAGAGAGAAAGAGAGAGGGATAGGGAGAAATACAAAGAAAGAGTGGAAAGATATAGAGAGGGAGAGAGCGGGGGATATGGGGATATATATAGAGAGGGTATATATATAAAGATAGTGAGAGATAGAAAGGGATACGTGGAGTAGGAGAGATAGAGAGGGGGGAAAGATAGAGAGATAGAGAGGGAGAGAGAAAGAGAGATGGGAGAGAGTGAGTGAGTGAGGGAGATATATAGAGATAGATTCCAGAAGGGAGAGGGAGAGAGGGAGAGATAGAAAGGAGAGAAATGAAGGGAAAGAGGGGGGAAGAAGAGAGGAGGGAGAGAGAAAGAGAGGGAGAGAGATAAAGAGAGGGATGAATAGAGAGATAGAGAGAGTGAGAAATTAAAAGAGCACGTGCGTGAGAGAGGAAGGGAGAAACATACAGAAATGGTGAAAGAGAAAAAGAAATAGAGGGAGAGGAAGAGGGAGAGGGAGGGAGAGAGGAAGTATAGATCTAAAGATAAAGAGGAGAGGGAGAAAGATAAAAAGGGAGAGGGAGAGAGATGGAAATATAAAGGGAGGGAGATAAACCTAAAGAAGTGGTTAGAGAGATAAAAAGAGATAGGAGAGGGAGAGGGGGGAGAAAGAGAGAGAAATACATAGAGGAATGAAGGGAGAGAGAGGTAGGAAAAGGGGGATGGAGAGAGATAAAGATAGAGGGAGTATAGAAAGATAGAGAAATAAAGGGATAGAGAAATAAAGATATAGTGAGAAAGAGATATACAAAGATAGAGGGAGAAGGAGACACACACACACACACATATATTGTTGGAAATATTTTTCATTGATGTCAAAGGAAGAATTTCGTGATGAAAAGTTTGTTGATTGAAGACAAGGAATAATAAGACTTTGATTTAATTTATTTATGGCCGACCTCCATTTACTTATGGAAGCGCTAGATTTAAAAGGTAGAAATTAAAATAGAATATTAATTAAAAGGGATGGCCCATTAAGGAAGTGTTGTCTTCCATGGATGACCAACCTCACATTAAATTAATATTTATTAAACATGTCTGACCTACTTTAAAGATGATTTTAAATATTTAAAATAAATTTTATGTCAAGTCTTGTCTAACCTACTTTTGGTAAAGTGCAGGATTTGGATATAAATACAAGTTATTTTGGAGGTTAGAAAGTAAATTCTTCAATGCAAAATCATTCATTTTAAGAGAAAAATTAGGAGAAGAAGAGAAGATTTAAGAAGAAAAGGATAAATCTATAGTAGACATTGTGCCTAATTTGAAGTAGACCTTTAAAATAGATTTATAGCAAATTTTTTTCCTAATTTGGAGCATACCTTTAAGGCATATTTTGTTAGGAATTAGTGCTTAACATAGATTAGTTAAATAAATAAATTAACATTCTAATATTAATTTAATAAATGAATTTAGTTTTGGTAGTTATATTCCCGTAAATAGTTTTGTACGATAATAATGGCCTTTTAAAGGCAATACTATGTAATAGTTTTGTAGTGTAATGTGAATGATAGATTTTTAATTTGAGAGAAATCTCATTTTTCCTCTCCCCTTTCAATAGATTTATAGCATAAATTGTGCCTGATTTGGAGTAGACCTTTAAGGCAGATTTATAGCAAACATTATGCCTGATTTGGAGCAGACTTTTATGGGAGATTTATAACAAAAATTGTGCCTAATTTGGAGTAGAATTTGGATTAGAAATTGCATCATTTTGCAGTAGAGATATAAGGTGAAATTGAGAAGAGATATAACGCAGATTTGGAGAAAATACTAAGGTAGAATTGGAGAAAAATAAGTGAATTTTTGGTGTAGACTTTGGAGAGGTTGGTGCCTCTCATTAGAAGGAATTGGTATCTCTTGTTGAGTTGGTGCTTAGTGGTGGGGATTGGAGTCTCCAGTGGGTTGGAACCTACAAATTTTGTAAGAATATTTATACAAGTAATATTTTTGCATGGTTTTCTCCCATAAGGGTTTCCACGTAAGATTATGTGTCTCTTATGTGTGTTCTTAATTTCTAGATCTTTCATATATGGTATTGATATGGATAATTAAGGTTTGAAGTAATATTGTTATGTTTGCTTAAGTTGAGAAGTAAAGTTTTTATCTATACTGATTCACTCCCCCTCTCAGTATAAGTGTGTGTTTCATCACATATATATTGAAACATAGGAAAAGAGAACCAAAATGTAATCAAGATGATTAACCTCTCTTTTCACTTGTGTTTCACTCAATTATGATGGTTATAATGTGTAATTGACAATTATAAATCAAACCCAACCAATATATCAATCAAAAGGAAAGTTTTAAGAGGGTTAAATGTTGTGTACCTGTTACAAAAAGTGCTTTTTCAAGCCTCAATGAGGACTCATTCGCCTTATTCTTTAATGTTTGCACTCCCATATCTTAGTCAAAGATTGTCGGAAACCCATAAATAAATCATGTAGCTCAGTTTCCATGATTTTGCAAGAAAGGTGACAACTTTGACAACTTTGCAACTTTCTCCAATTTTGCTCTCCAAATGATCTTCAACCTAAAACCTACAATCACACATGAAGGAGGAGAAAATGTTGTTTGTTAGGGAATAGGGGTTTTCCTAGGTAAAACCTCATTTTGGTAATTAAACCTTGTAATGAAACAATGCATAAAGGAATGATGAATGAACAACAATATGTCACAACTCACCACACCTCAACTGAAACCTTGGAGTAAAAATCAACAATCTAGAATGAAGTGGACTTAAGGAAATATAGATCTTGATCACAAAACTTGATATGTAACAATGCTTGAATTGGATCTCCAATGCTACATCAACACATTAGCTCAACAACATGCATGATGCACTATGACTTTGACATGATGATATGACCTTTGATTGTTGTAATAATCCTTCAATAATTTGCCCTTGAATGCCTTGAAAATGCTCTTGATCTCAAAAAATTTCTATAATGCTTAAAGACTTGAAATTTCTAGGTGAAACTAAGTGAAATAGCCTTGTATTTATACATATCTTAACATTAAATCTTGAAATTCAAATATCACAAGCCGAAATAAAATCTAGGATTTGAAATCATTAAAATACCGCCAAAAACATATCCCAAGGGGGGGTCCTAAGTCTAAGTGAGGACCCATTCACCATGTGGTGGATGGGTCTTAGCTCACTTAGCTAGGACACACTTCGGGGATTGTGAAATGTTATGTGGAAATAGGGTCCTAGGACCTAGTGAGGACCCATTTGCCAGGTGGTGAATGGGTCCTAGGTCACTAACCTAGGAAAAACACCTAAAATTAAGTGTTGTGTAATATCATTTATGAATGTTGGGTTTTATCCCTTGGAATATACAATTCATTAGGTTTATATTTAAATTAAAGGGGCCAATTAAGCTCAATTAACCTCAATTAATTAATAAAGCCCTAGATTAGTGTGAAAGTGTAAAGATACATTTTACAACACCTTAAATAAGACACAATTAAGTCCATTTAATTTAGAGGGGCCCTAAACTTAATGTGAATGTGTAAAAAACATTACAACACTAAATCAAGGCAACATTAAGTTCATTTTAATAGTAATATTCCCAAATTAAGTGTGAAAATCGATACTTTTTTCTACACTACATTTTGCACCCACTTTAGTGAAAGTATGACCCCATGTCAAACTCACACTAAAGTAGACATTCAAGAAACTTATGTATGCAGTAATAACAAAGATACACAATCATACAACATCAAAGACCAAGAAGAAAAAGGGAGGTGGATCAAGCCTTAACTATCCAATGTGATGTGGAACACGTCTTAGTTGTTTGTCTAGGAGAAGAGGGGAGAATCACACCTTAACTATCCAACGCGATGTGGAACACGTCTTAGCTATTTTTCCAAAGAACGTTCACAAGTAGAACTCAATGCCTACTATGCAAATGATGTATGCACTCACTCTGGGGTAGTGGGACCTTAGGCCATCCACTAGGTGAGTATCCTTCGAGGAAGGTGGCTTAGTGAGAAAGTCATGCCTATGTATCGACTCTCACTGTACTTAGCATACCAAAGCTATCCCTCAGATAACTCTGATAAGGCACCACTCACACCATGCACATGGCAAGGCTCCACATGAAAGGAAAGTGTGTTATGCTAGGTGGCCTTGAATTAGGGTTTTGAGCCTCACAAGGTCAACAAACTATATTATGCCAAACACTTATAAAAATTATGTATATAGTTTTTTGTTCAAAGGGATCTTGCTTCGTTCATGTAAGGTCTTCTTCTTAGGGATCATCATGCCTAATGTGCCCAAGAGAGGACAAATCAAGAGTAAAAGGTTTACAACTTAGGGAATGTAGTGTGTCTCATCACCACTAAGAGGAAAGTAATATGCTAAGAAATATCGCACTCTTGGAGGACATCAAACCCAATGAAACCGCCAAGAAAAGGACACATCACAAGAAAAAAGAAAATCACACCATGAAACATGCAAAATGTTGAAAGATATTATCAATGTATGCCCCCACTTTAAAGTAGTTGCTAACACCATTGCTACGAGCAATTGCTTTAAAGTAGTCAATGTTTACTCCTAAGACATGAGAGCTTTCCTCAAAAAACCCTATGCCAAGTCATATGTTTCCGAAATAAAGCTACACCATGAAAAAGGAGGGAGGGTTTTCCCCCAAAAATACATAGGGATCTATGGATTTGGGGTCAGTATATCTTTGCTACAATGTGTTATTCGTAACCTTTAATTTTGTATCACCAGTCTTAAATTTCCCCCTTTTGGACCTTTCGAGTCTTTACCTTATTCATTTTCAATGTCTTGCTATTTATTACTCTTGACAATTGCTCAAAGTTGCGGGTTTTGCATTTTTCCTAACCTAGGTCACTAGTCCTCCGAGTTTCATAACCTTGACACGGAGTTCTAAATTTTCATAACTTCCCAATAGTTTGACTTGGTTTCCTTCCGTCAAGTTGCAAGCCTTTGTTTGGTTGTCTTTGAAGTCGGTGAGTTGGAGGTTTTCAAAACTTTGAAACTCCCGACTTCGGTTCTAAGGTTCCAAGTTTCTGCGACCACACGACATTGTGGAATTTTCTTGGTTTTCAAAGGCGCCGCCACCTCATTAAATGATATGTACGGAGCAAACTTGAGCTGCATTTTCAGAGTTAAAAAAAATGTAGATTTTTAAGGCTCTCTTTTCGAGAAATGAAATTGAATGCCGCATTAAATGCACATCATGCCAAAGTAACGACATAACTTGGGTGGAAAAGTATTCACTAAGTCATTTAACCTCCATTCTTACTCTCTGCTAATACTTGTTGAAAATAAAAGCATTCTTTCTCCACAGATTTGTGCTCATGCAGAGTGAAATTCAAAATCACCGGTCTGGTGTAAAGGACACTGAAATTGGGCACCTCAATTTAGAGGAGTTTTTGGTGCACTTGGAGCAAAGTAGCAGAACACCACTAGGAGATAAAATTTTGCAAAGTGGTTTGGCGCGCGTTGGAGGTTTTCCCATAGTGATTGTGTGCACAAGGGGGTACATTCCAAAGACTCAAGAAATTAGAGCCGTGGACGGGTCTGTCATTGTGAGAATCACTCCTAAGGTCATTTCCTATGCATTAAGCATTCCAAAGAGGGTGTAATTAGTTAGATAGTTAATTAGCAAATGAAATCAATAAATAATATTTTGTCAAGGATTTATTCCTCGGGATTAGTTAGTACTTGGAACTTGCCGACGGTTGGTGTTCTCAACCGACGCCGATTGACTATTTATATTGCTATGTGGGTTGTGTTTGGGAGTAGTGCTGATATGATGATCTAATACTACAAATACATGAATAAAGATTTGAATGCTTTCATATGCATCTATTATGTGAATGATTTTTATGTTCAATGCTATTCTACAATCTAGTTTACTTCTGTAGTGTATTGAAATACTATTAGTGGAGTAAAAATTTGGCACCGTTGCCTGAGCGGACTAGGGAATCACTCGTCATGGCAGCGTAATGGGTTGTCCAGAAAAAGAGCCTGTGGACGCTAATGAAGAAAGGGAAGACTTGTTGACAAAGGATTTGATAAATATATGGAAGCTATCCCTAAGAGAACACGTACGAAGGGAATCCTGCAGGTGGGAAATCCCTGAGGACATTATCTGGGATAGGCTAGAAGTAAACAACAAGGTGGATCACCTCCTGAATCGTATGCCCAAATTATTGGCCTGCCATTTTATCATCTTAGAAGAACTTCGAGAGGAAGAGGATTGGGAATGCCAGAGGCAACAAATATTATAGCGCTACGAAGAACGAACCAAACGAGAAGAGGAAGAGAGAGACACTAGCCAGAGACGTACGTCCGGTAACCAACAATGATCACCTGAACAATTTTTAATGCTTGTACGACCGAACAAAGACAAGAACTGAGTACCAAGTGGGCATGAGACTCAGGAGGAGAAGGTTCGGCGATCACTTAGGCTGCAAGAACAAGAAAACCAACGAAGAACAATCACATCCATTGAAATAACACATCAAAGTTTGGTTGAAGGGAGGGACGAAGGACCCTTTGGCACTCTGTACGTCGGACTGTATAAAATTTGTGACAACAAAGATGACATAAGTGAAGAAATTGGTAGTAGCATCAGACATTTTCAAGAGTTGTCCCTGTCGGACAATGACAAATGAATGACAAGTGGAAGATCTGAGCCCAGTACCCCAAGGTGGAGAGAGTACCAAAGAGAACCCCAAGAGACTCAAGGTGT
Organism: Sequoia sempervirens; assembly: GCA_007258455.2. NCBI lineage: Eukaryota > Viridiplantae > Streptophyta > Pinopsida > Cupressales > Cupressaceae > Sequoia > Sequoia sempervirens. Next base: position 381,089 of record VDFB02008528.1, read on the forward strand.
CGAGGATGCTGATGAAAGACGTGGAAGTGACTTGTACGTGGCTGAGAGTGCAAGTGATGCACCAGAACATAGTGGGGAAACTAGTCTAATCAGGTCCAATACACAAGGAGGACAACGGGGAAAAATGGTGACTCCAGCCGAGTGGCAGAAGCTGCCAAAGTTTATGGGGAATGGGTTAGAAGATCCAGTATGACATTGTAAGACATGTGAAATTATTTGGATAGCAAATGGACAAGATGATTCGGATCAGTTGCTGAAAGCATTCCCAATGACACTTAGAGATAGTGCCACCGACTAGTACTCTGAATTAGATCAAGCACAAAAAACTACATGGTGGTTATTGAAACAAGCCTTCCAGGAGGAGTTCAAACTCCTACAGGATGATAGCGAGATTGTCACAGAGATATACAATACCAAGCAGGGAAAGCACAAAAGCATGCAGACCTACAATAGGATATTGAAAGATTTGATAGGAAAGCTTGAGGCACAACCAACAGATGGCCCAAAGAAGAGATGGTTTATTGAAGGATTGATTCCCTTGCTTCGGAGAAAAATGAAAGTGGTACCACCATCCTCATACACTGAAGCATATAGTCGTACGATGGACATTGAAAGCAAGAACAAGACATCCTCGAAAGGGAAGAAGAAAGATGACGAAGAGAGTGCAGAGGAAAGTGAAGACGAATCAACAACCATATAAGCTCTTCGTCGGGACATGATGCAGATGATGAAAGAACTGAAGCCTAAGGAAGGCTCCAAGGAGGTGAATGAATTGTGGTGTACCAAATGTAAGATGGAAGGTCATACAAAGGTGAACTACTTGAAAAAACTATTCTATGACATTTGCCAAGTTATGGGACACTCCGTCGAGGAGTGCCCGTACAACTTAAAAACAAGTTCACAAGTGTTCTTCACACAAGGAGAACAATCAAGCCCTCTGACCACACTGCCAAAACCCTAGAGCAACAATGCATCCCCTGGAGGCTACCATAACAATCGGAGGAATAATACGCCAAAAATCAAAATTCAGTATGACAACAAAGGTAGACCCATGATCCAATGCCGAAAGTGTAATGAATGGGGTCACTTTGTGAGGGATTGCCAGAATGGCCAAGGCACCAGGGAAAGCTATGCAAATGGTGTGGTCGAGGTGATCATGAAGACACCGACTATTCAAAGCAGAAAGGTATCAACATGCTAGAGATAGCCGACGAAGAATTCTTCGCAATTACGAGGGCACAGTCGAAGAAGGCCAATTATCCAGACCCTCGTACGAAGAAGGAAAGACTCTGAGAATCCAAGAAAAAAGTAGAAGAGGAAATGGTGAATGAATGGAGAACTTCTAAAGCCTGCAGTACGTTGTTGTAGTCAGAGTCCGAGAAGAACATAGTATGACAGGTGCTTCACACAACCATACCAATCAAGGTAATAAACCTTCTACAGACGATGCCTCAACTGAGGGTAGTACTCACAAATGTGATTGAAGACAATATTTAGAAGGGTCCGATAGAAAGTATGAGAGAACCAGCAGGAGAGGCCACATATCCAATGCTACTTGTAGTAAGTGTTAGGAGGAAGCTGACTATCATACAGATGGAAATAATGGGGATGAAACTCTCCAACACCATCGTTGACAGAGGCTCAGAAGTGAACGTATTGCTGGAGGAAACATGGAAGTGTTTGGGTAAGCCGACCCTCTGGCTTCCAAAATTCCACCTCATAGGAGTAGACTAGCATGGCATCAAACCCCTTGGTACACTAATGGCACAAAAAGTCTTGATCAACACGTAGCAGTTTTTGCTAAATTTTGTCATCATCCCACTGGAGAAAAAGTTGTACGATGCACTATTGGGATGTGGATGGCTGATTACTACCAAGGAAAACCACAACTAGAAGAGGAATACACTCTCAATCGAGAGCCATGGGAAGAAGTATACTATTGATTTGAAGAATCAGGTGGTCAGTGAAGATCTAGCATCTTCAGGATCTGAATCGGGTGGAGAATCAGATGTTGGTGGTGTTGATGAAGAAAGAAAGATAATGGAGTTGAATGAGGAAGGTGTACTGGAGATCGGAAGTTGTTCAGAGGATGAGATGAGTTCACTGAACAGTTTATTTCACTGGCAGATGGAAGATTATGAAGTGTTTCACCCTAATTGCAACATGCTACAGATCAGAGAAGGGGGAAAGGAAGAAGATAAGGACTCAACCAGTGAGACATTTCGTTTAGAGTACGACAAGTATAAGGAAGGTGTGGTAGAATTGGATGAGACACTAGCACAAAAGTTCAATCCAAATAAACTCGTCAAGTATGAGGAACTGATGTTGAAGAAGGTAAATCTTGGTGAGGCAGAAAAACCTAAGGAAATTCTTGTCGGTGATGACCGGGACCCCGTACTGAAGTCGACAACATTCAAAATTTTCATGGAGTATAAAGACACATTTTCTTGGACATATAAAGGTCTCAAGGGCGTACTACCAAAGCTATGCATACATAGGATCCCTCTTGTACCGGGAGCCCAACCCGTATGGAAGAGACCTTACAGGATGAATACAAATTATGCCACCAAGGTGTAAGAGGAAATAGAGAAGATGTTGGAAGCAAGAATCATTTTCAAAGTGGAGGTCAGCGAGTGGGTGTCACCGATTGTCATCTCCTTGAAGAAAGAAACATAGCAGATTAGAATATGTGTCAACTTTTGGAGTTTGAATGCGGTGACCATCAAAGACCCATTTCCTATCCCCTTCACCGACACAATCCTCAAAGAGGTTTCCGGACTTGAAATGTACTCATTCTTGGATGGCTTTTTGGGCTACAACCAAATTAGTATCGCGAAGGAAGATAAGTTGAAGACTACATTCATGGTTGAGGACGGGGTGTACGCATACAACTGGATGCCGTTTGGATTGTGTAACACACTAGCCACGTTTCAGAGGATAATACTCCACATTTTTGAAAGAATGTTTGTAGGTAACTTCAAAGCCTTCCTCGATGACTGGTTGATTTACAGTGATAAAGAAAAGCATTTGAAGGCCCTGGGTGAGTGTATGGAGAGGTGTAGAGCAGCTCGCCTCACATTGAACCCAAGGAAGTGAAAATTTATGGTACCACAAGGGAAGCTACTAGGACACATTGTGTGCAAGTCTGGATTGAAAACTAATCCCGATAAGGTGAGAGTGATTGTACAGATGGAGGCTCCATAGAATGCCATTGGTGTGAAGTCCTTCCTCAGACATGTGGGATACTATCAGAGATTTATCAAAAATTTTGCGCAAGTGTCATATCCTCTTGACGTACTAACGAGGAAGGGACAACCCTTCATATGGGCCGAAGAACATGAGAAGGCATTTAACGAACTAAAGGACCGGTTGATCAGTTCACCCATATTGGCGTACCCAGATTGGAATAAGGAGTTTCATTTACATGTGGATGCCTCTAATTTTTCCATTGGAGCGACACTGGCACAAGTGGGAGCACACAGGTTGGACCACCCAGTATTCTTTACAAGTTGACTACTTTCTAGAGTGGAGAGAAACTATAGCACTACCAAACGCGAAGTGCTGGGGATGGTCTACTCCATACAAAAATTCAGGAATTATCTGCTAGCCACACCGTTCACCTTTTATGTGGATCACCAAGCCTTAATGTATTTGGTGAATAAACTGATAATTCAAGGGAGGGTGAGCCGGTGGTTACTATTGCTCCAAGAATTCACATTTACTATCATTATATGACTGAGAAAAAGTCATGTGATCGCCGATCAATTATCAAGAATCCGGTTAGGTGAACCTGCCGAAGGGGGAGTGAATGAAGACTTTCCAGATGCACACCTATTTCAGATTGTAGTACTTCCCTCATGGTATGAAAATATTGGAGAATAATTGTCTACATCTATGTTCCTGAAGGACATGCTACCAACCAAGAGGAGAAAGCTCGTATTGAAAAGTAAGACATTTCAGTTGATTAATGGATTGTTGTACTAGATGGGGTCTAACCAGATCCTCCGAAGATGTGTAATAGAGGAGGAGATACCTAGCGTATTGAAGGAAGCACATGAAGGTCTTACAAGCAGTCACATGGGCCCATATGCTATGACCAAAACAATTTTATTGGTAGGTCTGTGGTGGCCGACGATGTATACAGATGCTCGGGAGTGGGTGTTAGGCTGTGGCACCTGCCAGAGGGTAGGGAAACTGTTGAAGTGAGACTTTATGCCACTGTATCCATCCCAACCTTAGGAGTTGTTCGAACATTGGGGGTTGGATTTTATTGGACCTCTGAAGGTGAGTCAATTACACCGGTGTCGATATATTGTGGTTGCTACAGAATAGCTGACGAAGTGGGTCGAGGCTAGAGTATTTCCAGATAACACAACTTAGAGTACGACACGATTTATTTAAGAGAAAATAGTGACAAGGTACGAGATTCCAATCCAGATCACGAGTGATTGTGGGAAAAATTTGTCAACCATGTTGTCCGACTTATGATGATGGAGTTTTAGATCTTTCACAATTTATCAAGTTTGTACTACCCACGAGCGAACGGTCAAGTTGAATCTCCAAATAAAGTATTGGTATCTATTATTCACAAGTCTTGTGGCATAGAAGAGGCTGATTGGGAGGAGAGACTACTGCAGTCCTGTGGGCCTACCGTACTATGTACAAGGTGATGACGGGGCACACACCCTTTCAATTGATGTACGGTCAGGAAGCAGTAGTACCTATGGAATATATGGTACCTAGCCTAAGAATTGCTATGGAGAATCGACTGTGTGATATAGAAAGCTTGAAGGAGCAGTTATACCAACTTAACAAATTGGATGAACGAAGGATTATGGTACAATGGGCAACGAAGAATATGCAACGACGAAGAAAGTACTGGAATGATAAGCACCTCTGGTGGATGAACTTCCGGCTAGGATAGTTAGTTTTAAAGTATAACGGCCGTAACGAGATCAAGCTAGGGAAGTTTAAAGTTCGTTGGTTAGGACTGTTCAAGATTCGAGAAGTGTTTGATAATGGCTCTATAAAACTTGAGAACTTGGATGGCTTGTTCCTACCCAAAGCAATCAACGGATCCAAATTAAGTTGTATCAGGAAAGGAAAGAGAAGAAGGATACCATAGCAATCAACATGCTTGGATACACAACTAAGGAAGAATGGCCAGTGCAGGAGGAGACTCTGCGAGAACAAGACTAGGGTTTGGGAGGCCCCAGGTATGCAGGAGAAGGAGTTTGGATGGAGTCAGGCATAGATCAGATTATTGAAGAAAGGCTGGTGCAGAAGAGAGTAGAAGGGATTGCATTGCCGTGGGTGCACAAGCACCTGACCAATGCGATATTTGGGACACCAACACTTCGGCGAAGAATGGGTGGCCATTGGAGCTACATCGCCCCCTATGAAGGCATTGAGCAAGGATGTGTGGCAAAAGAATTGGATAAAGAGGCACAAAAGGAAAAGGAGGAACAAGGCGAATGAAGTGTGTGCCAAATCGAAGGTAATAATGAAAAAGAGGATGAATGGGATGACGAACAATGGGAAGCCTATTTCGAGAAGAGAGCTCCTTGCTTAAAAATGGTGCTAATGACAAAAGACATGTTTGTTTTGAACGTGGATGGATATACTGAAGATGTACTTAATCAAATGAGAAGAGAGAGAAGGAAAGTACCGAGGATAAGAAAGATGGTGATGAAAGACGAACTTTGGAAAATAATACCCAACCTAGCAGGGCCACCAATTGTAAAAGGCAAGGAAGTTACATGGTACCAACGTTATGGTGGATGCTATATCGACTACAATTTTAAAGGTATTGGCCCTCCTCCATTGCTTGATAAATGGTTTGATATACAATATATAGGATCATGTTGTGAAGAAGAAGGTTATAAGCAGTCCTCGCATACGTGCAAATGGCACTATGCATTTGAATTGAAGGTAAGGGAAGATGGTGAAGTATGAGGAATAAAAGGGAAAGTTTGAAAATAAGAGAGAGGAGATGAGAGAGAAAATGGATGAAAGTGGAAAAAAATAAAAATGGAGGAGAGAGAAGATGTGAAAAAAGTAAAAGAAGATAGACAAAATGATGGAGAAAATAATAAAAAGGAAAGAAAGAAGAGAGAGGAGAAAGAAAGAACCAAAAGGAAAAGTGGAAAAATGAAAAAATAAAAATAAGCAAAAGAAGGAAATTTAAAGTGAAGAGTATTAAAATAGTAAACTTGGAAAAAGGCGTGCGACCTAAACCTAGAGAGAAGGTTCAATATAAACCAATGACTACAACATTGTTTACCATTCAAGGTGCATTAAGAAGACTGCAAGGAAAAAATTGTAGAGCAAAGAAGGCCAGGTAAGAGAAAGAAATTACAGAAGGTAAGACTGTACGATTGAAGACAATATGGACTCTTCATCTGGAGATCAAAGGCTTGAGAAAGAACTCCGTACGTTGGGCACATAAGGAGGCCGTACGGTGGAGAGACAAGAAGAAGTTCGTACGCCTGAAGAAGCCTGTACGACTAGCTTGTCACGAGAAGGCTGTACACTATAGCAGAGATGTCGTACACCCAGAGAGGAAGTCCATACGCCCAGAGAGGAAGTCCATATGCACAAGAGAAGGAGAGGCCGTATGCATAACAACAAGTGAATCCCTACGATACAAAAAGAAGGCCGTACGCTCGACTAAGGAGGAGGTTGTATGAGTTGAAGAAGAGGTCGTACACTTTGACAAGGAAGAGGTTGTATGCCATGCTAAGGATAAATCTATACGACGTATTGAGGAGCCTGTACGGTGGGAAGAGGAATCCGTACCATTTCACGACTGGAGAAAGAAGTCCGTACCATCCATCAGTTGGGACCTTGGGTAGAAAAAAATAACTGCCATACCAAAAGTCGTTACGGGCTTTAAAATACTCAAGAAAGCTATTCTCTGGCAGTTTCATCCTTATAGGTGCAGAAAAATGGATGCCAACACGAGTACAAAAGCAAAGAAAATAATATTGAAACCCAAGGTGGATGGAGGCAAGTCAAATAAGGGAAAAGCTAACAATGTGACTGCAGATTCGCTGACATGGGAGAGTCTCATAGGAACAGAGTGCAAGACATGGTGGCTGGAGACTGTCCCATGAAGTGAGCACTGGCGGCAACACAGGTGGATAAGGTAGCACAATGTCCTTTTTTTAATGCTAGGGACTTTGAAGAATATTTAAGAGATATTGTTGCAAATTATAATCAACACAACCATAGGAGTATACTTGAATATGAAGGGTTTCCAATTACGGTGGCTTTCTATCCATCAGACTTCAGGAGAGTTTTTGGCATACCTGCATCTGGGCAGGTGGTTGCCAAACCGACTATGAAAATGACTGCGCAACAAAAGGAGATGATTATCTAAAGAATTTGTAGGTGTGATATCACCGCCAAGGAGAAGGAAATGATTTGGAATGTAGGGGCTCGAGGATCGCAAAAAATATGTTGGGGAATGCTGATTGGAAATGCATTATGGATCTTATCAAATTCAAGTTGACAGGTGCCAACCGAGCCTTAAATATCGCAACCTGGATGGTTGAGTACATGTTTGGGCTGAGTGGGGGAAAATTGTACAACTGGGCGCTATATTTATCAGAAAGGATTAGAGAGTTCCTAGAGTGCAAACATAAGGCATTTATATGACCTAGCGGCTTATAGCTCTATTCCTGGATGTTGTATACAATCAAGTGCCAAAGGGAAAATTGGGAAAATTACAGCTGACGAAGGATTATGATAGTTCTTGGCCTACAATTTTTAGGTGGATGACTTTGGATACTGGGAGCACAGCAGAAGAGCTGAAGACAGTGAAGAGGAAGAGTAAACAGGCCGATAATGGAGACTATGAGAAGTTAGCACTTTTTTCATCCGTTGATAGTACTTCACAAGTTGAAGTCTATTCAGTAGATGTTAATCCTCGAGTGATAGAACCAACCGAGCAGGAGGTAGACGAAGAAGCTATAAAAGGTGGCACAATTGAAATAGTTGGGAACCAGGAGCTTGCCAAGGGAAGTGTGGTACAAGCAAGGTAGAAAAATGAGCTAACTAAAGGAGAAGTTACACCACTAGAAGGAGAGGAAACACCACAAGGGGTGGTGGAGGACATAGCACTAGATACCATGATGGGTGACACTGTGTCACCAGGAGGGACACTTCAAACAAATGGTGTGGATGGATGGTTGAGGAAAATGGGGACCCCTATCTGAGAGGAAGACATATCCCCCATACGCTCACCAGGTTTGATGGAGATGGAGGTAGGGAGAGGTGTTGCACCCGCCGGGAGCACTCAGCCGATGGTGGCAGTGGAGAATACACAACCAGTGGTAGAGCAACCAGCAGTGGAGGGGGGAGAGATGGAATAGGTGATTCATATTGTGTTAGATGAGGATCCTCATGTCATACCACAGATGGAACCACTAATGGCCGTACTTGCAGTCATGGGTAATGTTGAAGAATCTAGTGAATCCAGTGATAATAATGCATCAGAGGGGATTGTTGTGATAATCCCCAAGCCAAATCAAGAGGACCCAATAGGTACGATTGAGAGATACATCCATAGCCTTGAGCCTATTGCATTGGTCATCAAAGAAGTGTCTAACATTGCAAAGACACTACACCGAAACTACTCACCCATAGCCGAGCAGGAGGCATGACGGATCATTCAGTTTATGAACTCATGGGGCGGTAGAGAGTTTGATAGGATATTCACTAGTGATTGATTGGCAGGGAAGATGCCAGAGATGATGGCCACTTGGTTTCTGAAGAGGCCAACTTTGCACAGGAAAGATGAAAAGCTAGTGGCGCAACTATTCGAGATGGAGACAGCGTACAAGACATTATTTTTGGCCTTCCGAGAGTCTGAGATGCATCTAAAAAAAATGATTAAGAAAGTGGAACAAGCCATCACCCTCTCTTGCAAAATCTAGGACAAGGCAGAATCCTTTGAAAAGCAACTGCAAGAGCTTACTCGCCTGCTGGAGGAAGAGAAGTTGAAAGTGATCGCTCAGGATGTAGGCATCCAGGATATGGAGAGGAGGATGAAAGCACTTGAGGAGATGGCCCGACAGTTGGCAGAAAAAGACAAGGAACTGGAGAGGGTCAATAAAAACTTGAGTGAGGCAGTACACCTGGTGAAGACAACTCGAGATAAAGAATTGAAGGCCTCTCATCACCTTTAGCAGCGTACAGAGGAGGTGTACCACCTACGACAACTGACCACTCTGTCAGCCACTTCATCAGTTCCCCAGCCGCCAAGGACGTCCTCTCAACCCTCCTCTCACTAAAATCTTATGTATTAGTCTTCCAATTTTGTATTCATCATCTGGAAGACGACTTTTTTTGAGGGGGGGATGATGTAATCAGTTAGATAGTTAATTAGCAAATGAAATAAATAAATAATGTTTTGTCAAGGATTTAGTCCTCGGGATTAGTTAATACTCGGGAGAGTTAGTCCTCAGGATTAGCTAGTACTTAGTAGTTGTCGACGGTTGGTGTTCTCAACCGACGCTAGTTAGCTATTTATATTGCTGTGTGGGTTGTGTTTGGGAGTAGTGCTGATATGATGATGTAATACTACAAATACATGAATAAAGATCTGAATGCTTTCATATGCATATGTTCTGTGAATGATTTTTATGTTCAATGCTATTTTGCAATCTAGTTTACTTCTATAGTGTATTGAAATACTATTAGTGGAGTAGACATAGGGAAACTGTGGAAGAGATGTTCATAGATGTTGGTGACAAATTTTTTAGAATGAATGAAGAATGGTGCAAAAATTCCATTGCAAAGTGTGATAGGGTGAATTTAGGTGCTAGAAAATGAACAGCAAATAAAAGAGTACAAAATAACACTAAAAACAACCTACACCTCAAGATTAGTCTAGTTGGATTCAACACAAAATAAAGACAACAAATGGAACTTTTTACCTTGTGTCAAATCGATCCTTTGGTTGGCCCTTCAATCTTCGGTGTTTTATGCTCCTTGGATGACACAAGATGCAAGCTAGATGATGATATGATAATGGATGAAAGTGGATGCAAGTGTAAAAATGGCTAAGTATGGATTCTAGGAAATTTTTGCAAGAGTTTGGATACAATGCCCGATCTCTCAAAAATGAGAGAAAAGAGGGGGTATTTATAGAGATTTTGGAATTCTCTAGGGAAATGGACGGTCAAGATTGAGCCACCAAGATCAAGATGTAGGGTTAAGGTGAGTTGAGAACTCACAAGCCCTCACATCTTGACATGTGGCATGTGATATGGCTTAAAAAGGGTGATGTGTATATGAGGTGGAAGGATAGTACATGACATGGAGAGGGTACATAGTACCTTGGGATTAGGACAAGATCTCCTCATAAAGGAGGTACTTGTCCCCATGTGGGTGAGAGGACATGTGGGGAATTAAAAATTTCTCAAATATTCTCATGGGGATGAGAAAAGGAATTTAAAATTCCTTTAAATGCATTGGGGGATTAAATGTGAATTAAAAATTCACATGAGAAATGGAGTGCCTTGTCCAAAAGGAGAAAGCATTTAATAAGATTGACTTAATTAAGTGATTAAGGTTGTGCAAGTACTTGATTAGACTAATTAATAAAGATTAGAGGCAAGTTAAATTTCACATGTGACTTGATGTGACAAGTCAAAGATCACATGGGGAAGAGAAAAAAAATTTAATATTCCTTGGAAGGATAAAAGAAATTAAAAATTCCTTAAGAGGTTGATTAGGCTAGTTAATGAAGGATTAGAGGAGGGTTAGGTGGCTAAGAGAGATTAGAGGCCAACTTGCAAAAGTTGGAGGATGTGACACATCCTAATCAAAGATTAGGCATGTGCACATCCCTAATGATGAGATTATGAGAATAATTAGGATTAGATAAAAATGATGGAGGATGTGACATAAAGAGAATTAAATAAATGACATTTATTTAATTCATTTGATGAAAGGGGGAAGATATTTAATTATTTAACTAGATACTTTAGGGATTAGAAGAATTTTAGAGGGATTAATTAAATAATAGTGATATTACTTAATTAATGCGGATAAGGGGATGTTTAGACAAAAAGGGGATAAATTTGGATAAATTAAGTGTCCAAATTTAGGTGTCTACACAAAGAATTGGTTGAAGTCCGAGAAAAAGGGTAAGTCTTAGTTACCTTCAAAGCTTAAAAGGATTCATTTTAAGGATGATTTTTAGATGCTATCACCTTGCTGCATCGTGTGGTTGGAAATGCATATTCAGACTCTTTTGAATTTTGGATGTGTTGTTTCATTCTTGTGATTTGTAGCGAAAATAAATTCATAAACTGGGTTGACATTATTAGTTATCACTTAAATGAGCAATTGATAAACTTCCAAAAAATTGTGGCCTTCCACATGTGCTCATATCTGGTTTACATTTTAGCCAGTTAAGAGGTTGTCTGGGTAGGGTTGGAACCGTAAAGGTCTTTGACGCGTGGACACACCTGTGTATAAACATTTTCCATAGCTCACTAAGCAAATATGAATGAAGGACTACTGTCGCATCAATGATGAATTCTTGATGGAAACCTTGAGCTTCGAGTTTCACTTGAAGCGACTGCTCTGGTAATGAGATTTGGGAGTTTTTACATTCAGTTTAACAAATTTACTTATCTTAGAATTGTGGGTTTTGAGAAGGCCCCATTGAGGTTGCCTCATTATCCAAGTGATTTGCTTGTTTTTCTTTAAGTTTGTTGGCAAATGGCCATTGTGAGTGTTAAGTATTCAAACATGGGGAAGAAGGGGTATGTTTTTCCATTTTCTATGCCTTCATTTTCTTGTAAAAGCAATAATATTGAAAGGGGCATAGAAAAATCCCCAAATGAATTTAATCTTCAGTATTTGCCAATGAGAGCCAATTTTGATAGCAAGGGCTTGTTGATGCTATAGCAGCTTCAGGCTCATTCTCCCAGCCATGTGTGAAGACATAAAATTGCATATAGCCTTCAGCTATTTATTTTATTGAGATAATTAAGTGAAGAGGCGCTTCACTTGACAACATTATAATTTATCTTGGGCCGACCTTCCTTGTAATTCACAATTATTATTTGTAATTATATTTCTCTATTGTGGCCAACCTTGTACATGTAGAGGTGCTACCTCTCTCTCATTATGTACTTATGCAAGGTCATTTCCCTTCATTCCATCATCAAGCAAGTTCAAATTATTTCCTTCATTCAAGTGCAAATTCCTTCTAGAGTAGATTGCGAATTTTCTCTAAGTGCAGATTTGAAGATCAAGGAAGAGAAAATTATTGTTTATCATTGCATCTAGATTTGGTGCTGAATATAGGCCTTGAGTGTGGCCTTATTGTAAAGAGATTTTTTTCCATCTTTTATATATATAAGAGAGATCTTTGTTGCTGGGTTTTTCTCCCTCAAGTGGAGGGTTTTCCTAGGGTATTTTCTATGTTCATGCGTCTGATTTTTGAGTTAAATTCTACTTACATAATATGATTATAAAAACTAACATGGTATCAGAGCCAGGTTATAAGAAGATCATGATCATATTTGTTCAAGCAACGTTATCCTCCATTCTTATTCTCATCCTAATCGCATCGATCTTATTGTCAAGATGGTGAACAGGCTGAAGGTTGAAGATAGACTTGAAGGCACTTCAAATTTCACATCTTGGAAGTTTAGAGTCATGCTAGCATTGGAAGAAAATGAGTTAGCAGAGTTTGTGGAGGGCGAAGTTCCCGAACCTTCCGATGAGAATGAGAAGCCTTAGTGGAAGAGAAATGGCACTAAAGTGAAAAAGATGTTGGTGGATTCTGTGAAAGACCACATTGTGCCAATTATCTCCAAGTTAAAATATGCAAGAGATATGTTCAAGACTTTGGAGGAGATGTATGAGATTAATGACACAAGTTGAGCTCTTGCATTAAAGCAACAACTTCATCATGTCAAGATGGAAAAAGGAGAATCCGTCATTGCTTACTTCATGAAGATCACCGAATTGAGAGATCAGCTCTCTACTATTGGGCATATTGTTGATTGCAAGGATTTGACCATGTTTGCTCTTAATGGTCTTCCTTCACCTTGGGAGTCATACATTCAAGGAATCAGCGCGAGATCAAAAATTCCTAAGTTTTATCGATTTAGAGCTGATTGTATTCAAGAAGAATCAAGGTTGGCTGCGAGAGGCATTGGTCAAAGCTCTAAAAATGAAGACATTCATGTTCTTTCCGCTCAATCCTCGAAGAAGAAAGGAAAATAAGGTAAGAAAGGCTACTTCAAGAGGAATAGAGATCAAAGATCTGATGGTGCTCCTGCATTTAAGAAGAAGAAGGACATCTCTTGCATTCAATGTTTTAGATGTGACAAGTTTGGTCACTATGCTAAGGATTGTCCAACCAGGCCTAAGCAATAGGCTTCATTTGTAGATGTGGGTGAGATCTCTCCGTAGAAGGATTCAAGTGAATTTCTATTCTATTATGCTTTGTCAAGCAATGTGCCTACCGACATCAACACTTGGTTGATTGATAGTGGTGACTCTCACCACATCACCGGATTTAGAGAGCATCTATCTGATTTGGTGGAGAGAGATTCTAGTGTTCAAGTCATTATTGGTGATGATGCTAATTACTCTGTGAAGGGTGTTGGGACCTCCTCTCTTCACTTGGATTTTGACATTTCCTTATAGTTGAGCGATGTTCTATTTGTTCTGGGTATCAAGCGAAGCCTTGTCTCTATCTTAGCATTGGAGGACAAGGGGCATCAAGTTGCATTCTTCGAAGGAAAAGTTCTTGCATGGATGAAGAACTCGAGTGTCAAGTTTGCCTGGGTGATTGGAGTTTGACATGAGTGTCTCTACAGACTTTGCACTCGTCCACTTTAGGCTTTGTTGCATGATTCTTCAAGTTCGTGTGAGCTTTGGCATAGAAGACTTGCTCACCTTCACTTTCAAGCACTACCAACCATGGAGAAGATGGTCACGGGCCTTCCTAAATTCAACAAGGAGCATGAAGGCACCTATCGAGGATGCACTTTACGTACGTATGATTACTAAAGGTTCATTTCATAGTAGTGAAAGTAGATCTAAATGTATTCTAGACCTTATTCATTCTAATTTATGTGGTCCAATGTCTGTTGCTTCTTTGAGTGGTTTCTTGTATTATGTAATCTTTATTGATGACTACTCTAGAAAGACTTGGATTTATTTCTTAAAGACTAAAGAATCTGAGGAAGTACTTGAGAGATTCAAGGAATTTAAAGCTCAGGTAGAGAACTTGTTCGGGAAGAGGATCAAAGTTCTAAGGTCTAACAATGGAGGGGAATACATCTCCAGAAGTTTTCGTAACTTTTTTGTTGAGGCAAGAATTAAGAGGGATTTTTGTGTTCCCTACAATCCATAGCAAAATGGTGTTGCAAAAAGGAAGAACAAATCTATTGTAGAAGAAACTAGAGCCATGATTCATGATCAAGATCTACAAACCTTCCTTTGGGATGAAGCATCTAGGACAGTTGTGTATGTTCAGAATAGAATCCCTCACCGAATTTTGGAGAACATGACTCCTGAAGAAGCATTCACAGGGGTGAAGTTGAAAGTAAGTCATTTGAGGATCTGTGGTTGTCCAGTGTATGTTCATATACCTAAGGATAAGAGGACAAAGCTGGAACCATCTGGAAAGAAGAGAATATTTGTGGGCTCAGTGAGACTTCAAAAGCCTACATAGATTACATTCCAGGTTAGAAGTTGATTGAGATCAACAGGGATGTTACATTTGAAGAAGATGTTGCATTCAAGAGGTCTAAGGGCATCCACATGGAGAGTCTCCTTAGGATATGGAGGTTGACCATACTCCTGAGATTCAGAGGGAGGCCATTGATCCTAAAGAAGATGATGATCCAATTGAGCCTTTGGAACCTATTGATGGGCCTACAAATATTGTGATTGGTCATAAGAGACCTCTTTGGGCTAGGCAAACAATGCAGGAGGCAAAAAGGTTTGCAGCCCCGAGAGGAAATTTCAGAGAAAGCAAGAGACCTCATAAGTTCTCAAGCTATGTTGCTTTGATGAGTCAAATCATTGTGTCAGATCCTTCTAGTGTTGAGGAAGCTACTAGTCAGCAAGTTTTGGAAAGATGCTATGACTGAGGAGTATCAATCCATCCTCAAGAATGATGTTTGGGACATCGTACCTAGACCTAAAGGTAAATCTATTGTATCTTCTAAGTGGCCCTTCAAGATCAAGCAAGCGGCTGATGGGAGCATCGAGAAGTACAAGGCTAGGTTTGTGGCTAGAGGATTCTCTTAGAAAGAGGGAGTAGACTATGAGGAAACCTTTGCTCCAGTTGCTCCTTATACATCTGTCAGGACCATCATTGCTATTGCAACATCTAAAGGATGGAAGATACACCAGATGGACGTGAAGACAACATTTCTGAATGGTGTGATCGAGGAAGAGGTATATATTGAGCAACCTAATGGAAATGAGGTTCATGGGAAGAAGTCTCATGTTTTTAGGCTGAAGAAGGCTTTGTACGGACTTAAGCAGGCTCCTCGTGCTTGGTACGAAAGAATTGATCATTACCTGTCAAGCTTGGGCTTCTCCAAGAATGACACTGATTCAAACCTTTACTTCAAGGTAATTGATGGCGAAGCATTAATCTTGGTTCTATATGTTGATGATCTAATTCTTACTGGAGAAGATCACCTCATTATCAAATGCAAGAAGAAGCTAGCTTCTGAATTTGAAATGAAGGATCTTGGTCTCATGCACTACTTTCTTGGCTTAGAAGTATGGTAGAAGCCAGATGAGTTCATTCTGAGTCAAGGGAAGTATACCATTGACATTCTGAAGAGATTTGGTATGATGGATTGAAAATCCATGTCCACACCTATGGAGACAATTTTTTAGAAGCTTAAGGAGGCTGCAACTAGTTCAAATATGGTGGATCCTACTATGTACAGGCAGCTGATTGGATCGTTGATGTATCTAGTCAATACTAGACCAGATATTTGCTATCAATGAGTGCACTTAGTCAATTCATGTGTGAACCAAGGAAAATACATCTAGTTGTAGTGAAGCATATCCTGAGATACTTGCGTGGAACAATTGGATATGGCTTGAGGTATTCTTCTGATGTGGACTTAGAGCTGCATGGATATACTGATTCCAATTGGGTAGGGTGTGTTACTGATTGAAAGAGCACCTCTGGATGTTGTTTCAGTTTGGGGTTTGCAATGATCTCCTGGTGTAGCAGGAAGTAGTCTTCAGTGGAATTGAGCACCATAGAGGATGAGTATATTGCAGCTTGTGTGGTAGCTCGAGAAGCAATGTGGCTTCAGAAGCACCTTGCAGGATTGTTTGGTCAATCAATGGAGCTGACTGTCATTCATTGTGATAATCAAAGCTGTGTGAAGCTTTCTGTCAATCCAGTGTTTCATGACATAAATAAACATGTTGAGATCAAATACCACTATATCAAAGATATGATATTGAGGAAAGCAATCCAGTTGAACTATATCAACACTGATGAGCAGATGACAAACATTCTCACCAAGTTTCTTGCCAGAGTAAAGTTTGTGTGCTTTCGAGACAAGCTTGGTATTGTGGAGAATGAAGCCCTAACTAAGAAGGAGTCTCAGTATCAGTGATCTTCTGATTTTCTTTAATGCATTTCTCTCTATAAGAGATATTTGAGGTGTAAGCTCTTGTTTAATGCATTTCTCTCTATAAGAGAGATTTGAGGTGAAAGCCCTTGTTTCCACCATTTGGGAGAGCCATGGTGGATTTCATGAGTGTGTCTCCATGAAAACATCATGTGAGAGAGTCCATGATGATTTTTCTTGTACTTGTGCTTTTCACCCTCTAGGAGAGCCATGGTGAATGTCATGATGAGGTGACAACATCACGTTGAGTGATGAGCACTTGTACATACCATATAGGGTGTAGCCATGATGGTTGATATCACGATGAGGTGATATGTTTCTTTTCCACATATGGGAGTAGCCATAGTGGTTGAAATCATGATGAGGTGATGTGTTTCTTTTCCACATATGGGAGAAGCCATAGTGGTGACATCACGATGAGGTGATGTGTCTTGTATAGCTGAAAGTATTCCTCCCTACCTGAGAGGGAGTGTTGATGTTATAGCAGCTTCGGGCTCATTCTTCCAGCCATGTGTGAAGACATAAAATTGAATATAGCCTTCAGTTATTTATTTTATTGAGATAATTAAGTGAAGAGGCACTTCACTTGGAACCATTATAATTTCTCTTGGGCCGACCTTCCTTGTAATTCACAATTATTATTTGTAATTATATTTCTCTATTTTCATCGACCTTGTACATGTAGAGGTGTGACCTATCTCTCATTGTGTATTTATACAAGGTCATTTCCCTTCATTCCATCATCAAGCAAGTTCAAATTATTTCCTTCATTCAAGTGCGAATTCCTTCTATAGCAGATTGCAAATTTTCTCAAAGTGCAGATTTGAAGATCAAGGAAGAGAAAATTATTGTTTATCATTGCATCTAGATTTGGTGTTGACTATAGGCCTTGAGTGCGACCTCATTGTAAAGAGATTTGTTGCCATATTTTATATATATAAGAGAGATCTTTGTTGTTGGGTTTTTCTCCCTCAAGTGGAGGGTTTTCCCAGGGTATTTTATGTGTTCATGTGTCTAATTTTTGAGTTAAATTATGCTTACATAATTTGATTATAAAAACTAATAGGGCTATGTTAAACAAAATTTGTACAGAGCTAGTAGTTATGAACATCCCCCCGATATTGATGATTTTTGGGAAGACTGTATAGATGAAAGGGAGGTGTAGAGAATAAGTTTTATGAGGTTGACCTTGAAGTAGATACAAAGTTTTGGTCTCTCTTTCGATATTCCAGGAGATGTAAATGAAGATTCGGTGATTATTGATCCCAAATATCAGGCTCTTGCTACAAGGCCCTTGTACAAAGTTAATTGGTTAGAGGATGAAGTCTCAGATTCAATGGTTCGTTCTGCTACTATTTTGAAAAGAACTCAAGACTGGTTAAACGAAAAATGGCGGCAAGGTGTAGGTTCTCCTCAGAAACAAAGAACTTCATAGAGAAATGAACAGGGGAATGTACAGGCCTCTGGTATGAACATGTCATCTGGAAGGAAAACAATTAGGTCATCTAGCACTCGATCACAATTAGGAGGAGATGGCGAGAAGCTAGAAGACACAGGGGCTAAGCTAAAGTTAATTTGTGAACAGGACAACATACCCTCATCAGTGCCTAAGAAAAGATCTAGTCAGGAAAAACTAGCACCTACAGGTCCTCTTAAGCCATTTTCCAGCATATAATTGAGGATATCCCTTTTCCCACATTTTTTGAAGTTCCTTCTTCTTCGGTACAAGATACCTCTGTTCTTGATCATCCAAATTGAGAAAGTGGAAAGTGTAAATGTTGAAAGCAGAAACATTGGACCTGTAGCATCTTCTCCAACATGGTTGAAGAAAGCAGTAGAAATGAAGAGGAAAAATATTCCTACAATGACAGTTGAGGTTGATATAGTTGCTATGCTACTACAAGGTCTCCCGAAACAAAAGAAGGCCAAAAGGATGTCATAGATGGTCACCGATTCTACTTCTGGACATCAACTGTTGGAAATTGCTGATCCTGTAAAAGAATTGAATGAAAATGAGATAACAGAGGCTGACTACAAGGTTACTCATGTTGATATGGGGCCATCTACTTTAGAAGGTGACGTCTATCATGCTATTTACTCTGTTAATGCATTAATTAAAAGAGAAAAGGAACAAAAAAAAGAGAACCTTCAATTATAGTCTCATATTCTTTCTTTAAGAAATTTTAGTACATCAATTGTGACTCCTGCCCCTGAGGAAGCCTCAAGCTCAAATGTTCAAGGTATTGATTCTGACACTGTGTAAAGGGTTAAGAAAAAAATAGATTATGCTAAAGCTGTCAATGAGTGAATAGAAAGGCTTTACCAAGATGGTCCTTTCTACATTCATAAATTTGTGCAATTTTATGTTAACGTGTATGATAAAAGAAAGGAATTGGTAGCTGAACTCCAATAGATGAGAAGAGAACATAGTAGTACATTTGTGCTTTCTAAAGAAGTTGCTGAATTGATCTCCATGGAGCACACTTTGTTGATTAGAGAAAAAATGGTAGATGATCCAAAATAAATTAGTCCTAATTGGTTTGATTCCTTGGATTGGAAATTTTCAATATATGAGGATTATATCAGGGAAATCAATAGAGTGTTAGAAAAATATTTTGACATACTAGTAGAGATCAAGACAAATTTCAATGCCCTCGAAGTGGACCTCATAGATGAGTTTGATGAGAAGGTACTCGATGTTATAGACATATCAAGGAAATATAAAGAGGTGTATCATAAAGAGGTAGGTAATCTTGAGACAACCACTGCAAACTCATTCAAAAAATTGAGTAATTTATAGACCTATCTGAATACATTCAAGGTTGAAAGTGACAATATCTATGAAACGATGGCTAAGTCAGACTGTGTACTTTCCAAATGGAGAACAAGGTTGCAAATCACCATGACTCCAAGAAGCAAAAACATTACTGCAATTGTCACCAAGTATTGGGAATACATGCATAGAGTAAAAGTACATGAGGCATTACTGGAGCAGTAGGAGGTGATAGGCCAAAACTGGGGAAAAGAGTAAAATGGATTCAATGTTTAATAATGAATTTCAGTTTGGTCTATACATGTCAATATGGGGGCGTAAACTTGTGAAAGTTATTGTGGTAATCTGCACAAGGGTTGAGAGTCATGAGATGAGTGGGGATGAAGTGCAACTAGAAAATAAACCTACAACAAATTGAAATAAAACTGGCGACAGGAACTCTGTAGAAATTACAACAAACTATGAAACAAAAATTCAACACAAATTACCGAATTCATAATTAAATGTGAAGCACATGAGAATCAATTAAAATTATTACAAATATAAACAAATAGATATTACGTAATCTCAAGTTAAATCAATTCAAATAATATGGAAATAATGAAACACACTTTACAGAAATACAATAAAATATTTACATTCATTTCGCAGTTGTAGAGGGGGCACCCTTCCTCCTAGTCAGCCAATTGAAGAAAATAATTAGAGAATCTGTAGACTTAACTCAAAATAATAATATTGAATTTTTGAACAATATGATTTCATACATTCCACCTCTTTCTTCTCACGTAGCTCATATTTATACAATAAATATGTGCAAGCCATTTCCTATTTTCATGCCACGTTTCTATTATTTCGTGGCTCACATTTAGTTGTTTTATTTTTTGAATACAAACATTTAATTGTTTCATTTGTTGGAAAACAACCCACCTTAAAATGTACAACTTAAATAGCTCACCCTAAAATGTAGGAGCATAAATAGCTCATGGTTACAATAGAATATTATTTTTAATGTGAGGACGTTTTCTTCCATAAAATTAAACATTATTTGGTTATAACTAAATAACCAAAGTATTTTATGTGAAAATAATAAAATACACATGGCATGATATATTGTTTTATTTGCATTGCATTCTTTTTCTTCTTCAATCAACACGTTGCATTTAGCATAATGGAAGCGAGTATTAGTAAATACAATCTACTATTTATTATTCACATATTTTATCTAAAAACTAAATTAAATATTACTTATATATATTAAATCATATGCAACATAAAATGGTAAAATGATATAATATGGAATGGAAATGGAATGTGGGAATGGGTATGAAGGCATATGAAATAGGCTAAAACATGGCATAAAATGAGACACAAATGGCTCTCATCATTCCCCCCAACTTAACATATTGCACGTCCTCGTGCAATCTTTACTATTGAGAGGTTGTGATTTGGAATATGATCATAAATTTGAATTGATTGTACCTTCTTCACCCTTGACTATTATAGCTCATTCATAATCACAACTTTTGTCTAGCACTCCTCTTCATAGCAAGCTCCATGGCTTTGCTTTTGTTTTCCAATATTATTTTCATTTTTTTTTCACCATTTTTTTTTTTTCATTTTTCATTGGCATTTTTTCTATAGCATTATTTTCTTGAAATGCTATAATTCCATATACATGAGCTATGCAAAATAGGTGAATATGAGAGATAATTTGAATGATTATGAGACAATATGGATACTATGATGGGTTATGTAAGGATAATGATGGGTGAAAAGATAGATAAGGATGGTATACCTCCCCCCAACTTAAAGGGTTGACCGTCCTCGGGAAACAAGAAGAGGATAGGTGGAATGTTGCTTATATGATTAATATAATAAGGAATACTAATAAAGTTAAGAGATAAAATAATGAAAAATAAAATCGATTGTTTTACCAACTTGCATGCCAGGATTTGGTAGCTAAAAGAACTCAACAATTGTGAATGTCCAACAAGGAAGGAACCGAAAACTGCAGCATAAACTACAACACTTGGAAGATCACCACCTAATTGAAGCATTATAGAACATACTGTAGGTATTTGAATCTCTCCTTTTATTGGCTAACACCTCAACTGAATGTGTAGCATGTGCTCGAAGTGATCAAGGAATTTTGATCACAACAAAATGGAACATAGCCACATAGGGGAGTGGCAGGAGGTGCTAGAGGCACCTAGATAGAGAGAAACAACCATAGAAGCATCTGAGTGTACCTAAAAAATGATTAGCTGAGAGAAAGAACACCAATTATTGCATTTTTTTTTTCATTTTTCCCTTTTTTTCTTGTCATTTTTTTCATTTTTTTTCAATTTTGATAACGACAAGTGATTGCTGGCAAGCTAGTTTTCAATCACTTACCACTTAGTGGTGCTGTGAAAACATTTTTCACCACTAAGAATTTTATTCTACTACAATCTGCTAGAAATTGGTTTTCAAATTGTAGTTGTCTAACAACGCCCAAAGGTTTTCATTGTTAGAATTTATTGTTTTTTTCATTTTTTTCTCTTCTTGATAAGTTGCATATAATGACCAAATAAAATGAAACTCTCATATGGATGACAAAATGATACCATCCAAATCCTAGAGTTCCATCTAAATCCCTTCAGTAAAAGTTACTGTGAATTTCTTGCAATGCTTGAAAGGATGACCAATAATAACCTTAGCAAAATCTGGAACATATAACCACTACTACAAATAATATTGTTCTCATTTCTAGCTCATCCCACTTTATCTGAAAGGTGATTGGAGAACTTTGGAATCCATGCCCACTCACTTGGTTGAAATGATTACCCACAATAGCTGCAATCTTTGAAAGACATGCTACCTTATGATGACCAATTTGACACAAATCATGAAGCTAAGCTATCCTTTCTTCTTAAGTATGAGAGATATCCATAACTATTCCAAAAGCTATATGAAAAGCTAGAGTGCAAATAATGAAACTTCCTTACCAAAGATGAGTTTGCATAGTGAAAGACCAATTGGAGTCTCTCATCTTGTCAAATGTAGCCACACAACTTTAGGTAGGTGAATACTCATCTCAGTTTGTGAGGATCTCTATTAGAATATATTCTAGCTTCTTGATTATGTCTTCAAGCTGTCTCTAAATGTGTAGCTCAAGAACATAGCACCACAAGATTCATGGATCTCATAGACCAAGTTGCATATTGTCTTCCACAAGGTTCTAGCATCAAGAGAAGTTCTGCCAATGAATGTTGAACACTTTTCCTAAAGAATCCTCTTGTGATCTCTAAGAGAGGAACACAAAAGAAACTTTAGGTTCCCCATACCTCTAACAAGGCCACAAAATGTGCTTTTGAATGCTTGTGTAGAGAACCAATATGAACTGGTACTAGTGCAAAAGTGTTAGGTAACCCAAAGAAGAAAACCTGCAACCATATTCTCAAGACTAGGCATATCAAGTATAGTAATTCAATATCATCCATTTTAATGACTACTATTATAATTGATTTATCATTAGAAAATGGAGGGTAGAGTTATTAAAATAAATACTTGAAAAAATAAAAATAAAAAAATGGATGGATAAATTCTATTAAAACAAATGCTTATGTATAATCTAATCCAATTAACACAAGAATGCATACCTTGATTTGGTCCAAAGCTCACATATGTGGTTTTATTAGAAGCACCAAAGAAACAATAAAAAAAGGCTTTATTAGCAATCACCCAAATATTTTCAAAAATTCAATGGATTTATCCCCCAACTTAATTTCATAATATAAAATTATGAGGGTATTAGGATAATCCAAAGAATCAAGAAAGATAGTAGCATATTTAATAATACCTTGTTCAATGAAAATCATCTTTTGTAGCATGTTTGGTATGGTCATTAATGCATTCAAACCCATCTATTTGTGCTTAATTAATTAATTATTGGTGGTCCTAAATCAATAGGTGTGTGTGGGATATGTATTTTGACCATAGGTCTCCAAAGATCTAGATGTTTAAGTATAAAAACATTTATAAATGATAGATCTTGTAGGAGGTTATTGTGTATCTCACACAGCTCTTGAATCATTAAGGCATACAATTCACCTTTTATTATTGCACAATTAATTTCAACACACACATTTATGGGTTCAATAGTAAAATAAGACTCATATTGAGACATTGCTTTATGTGTGTGAATGCCTTCTAAACGGTGTGATTCATTAAGTAGATAAGAAGAACTAAATGAATTATCTTTTAATGATCATATTATTCTTCAAACTTATTTATACCAAAATCACATCCATTAGTTGTTTTGAATTGAGATCCACCAATTTCAATCATATTAACAAATTGTAAAGGAATCATTAAAATCTCATTATTATATGCAGTTTGAACCACCTTATTATGTAATGTTTTATTAGGCATTGTAGTTGCCCTTGGTGGATATGTTAAAGTGGATGGTGGGTGATATGAATGAGATAATGAAAATGGTAATTTTTTTTGTGGATATAGAGTAGATGGTGAAGATGGTAATATATAAGACGGATATGGTGGAGATGGTACTATATGGGATGGGTTTGGTTGTTGTTGTGAGCATTCATTATGATATTTTTGGTAAGATGGAAATTGTTTCCATTCACCATAAATATTAGGAGAAGCATTTAAAGAAACATATTTCCTTTCAAATCCAATAGAATTATAAGACGTTTTAAAACCATTAAGAATACCTTGATCTCCCTGATTTGACATGTGTAATTGTCCTTGAGTTACGAAGAAGACATTCTCACTTCCATTGTTGTTGTGTCGAGGATCACTTATAACATCTATCTCCTTCATCATGTCCTCTTGAAAATTTTGACACATGCACTCAACTTCTTCCTTGCAACAATCAAAACAACAAATGGTCAAATCATCATTTTCAAAACTCCACTGTCCTAAAAATTCACCAATTATTTGTTCTTGTTTAGTTATAGAAATAATATCTGTAGATGTTTGTGATAATGGTATTGGAAGCTCAAGATTATCTAAGTTGCATCCATTAGGTAGAGGGGCTATAAAAACATCACCTTGTTTCAGCACGATTCCCCCACCAGTTTCTTCTTTTGTTTTTAAATTTAAAAGTGATGTGTTTGAACTGCCTTGAAAATGTAACATTTTTATTATTTTTATGTTATTTCTTCAAATTTACTTCTTTCTATCAATTGACTCACAACAATGGGTGTGTATATGTAAATGATTTTACCTTCTAAGATTTGCCTACAAACGTAAACCATGCATCTATATGATTTAAGCAATGCAAATTAGGAGTAATCACCAGAGCACGACCGACAGGTGCGCAAGCTTTCATCCTAACGCATTGTTCCTAGCTCATCTCACTAAACTAACCGGCCTTTGACACCTTTCCCCGGCAATGACGCCAAAATGATAGGCCAAAACTGGGGAAAAGAGTAAAATGGATTCAATGTTTAATAATGAATTCCAGTTTGGTCTATACATGTCAATCCGAGGGCGTAAACTTGTGAAAGGTATCATGGCAATCTGTACAAGGGATGAGAGTCGTGAGATGAGTGGGGATGAAGTGCAACTAGAAAATAAACCTACAACAAATTGAAATAAAACTGGCGACAAGAACTGTGCATAAATTACAACAAACTATGAAACATAAATTCAACACAAATTATTGAATTCATAATTAAATGTGAAGCATATGAGAATCAATTAAAATTATTACAAATATAAACAAATTGATATTATGTAATCTCAAGTTAAATCAATTCAAATAATACAGAAATAATGAAACACACTTTGTAGGAATAAAATAAAATATTTACATTCATTCGATAGCTGCAGAGGGGGCGCCCTTCCTCCCAGTTAGCCGATTAAAGAAAATAATCAAAGAATCTATAGACTTAACTCAGAATAATAATATTGAATTTTTGAACAATATGATTTCATACATTCCTCCTCTTTCTTCTCACGTAGCTCATATTTATACAATAAATATGTGCAAGCCATTTCCTATTTTCATGCCACATTTCTATTATTTGGTGGCTCACATTTAGTTGTTTTATTTTTTGAATACAAACATTTAGTTGTTTCATTTGTTGGAAAACAACCCACCTTAAAATGTAAGAACTTAAATAGCTCACCCTAAAATATAGGATCTTAAATAGGAGCTTAAATAGCTCACCCTAAAATGTAGGAGCATAAATAGCTCATGGTTACAATAGAATATTATTTTTAAGGTGAGAACATTTTCCTCCATAAAATTAAACATTATTTGGTTATAACTAAATAACTAAAGTATTTTATGAGCAAATAATAAAATACACATGGCATGATATATTGTTTTATTTGCATTGCATTCTTTTCTTCTTCAATCAACACGTTGCATTTAGCATAATGGAAGCGAATATTAGTAAATACAATCTACTATTTATTATTCACATATTTTATCTAAAAACTAAATTAAATATTACTTATATATATTAAATCATATGCAACATAAAATGGTAAAATGATATAATATGGAATGGAAATGGAATGTGGGAATGGGTATGAAGGCATATGCAATAGGCTAAAACATAGCATAAAATGAGACATAAATGGCTCTAATGAGGAGGTGGAAATAATTGGAAGCGAAAGAGTCAGAGCTGGGACTGCTGATTAGTTTTTAGAACTTGTTATGTTATTTTCTTTAGATTGACTCTTATGATACTTTAAAGACTTTTTATTTTTAATTTTTGAAATGGTTGTCTTCAAGAAACCGTTATCAATGACAATTTGTAATCTTTAAATATGGGGTCAATGCTTGGTTGTAGGGATCTTTTGGGAAAACTTTGATTTACTCATTAGAGCAAAAAACTCTACTATCTTTAGTTTTACTACTTTTCTGTTATTTCAATATAGAAAGACAATGGTGAAGTTCATGCAAGCATAATCTTTGTGTTATGGTGTGTGGATTTATTCTACTTATGCTGAGTATTTTTCCAGCAAATTATCTATTATTGGAATGATAGATGTTTGGTTAGTTTCATTACTGTGGGATGTTTATCTGTGAATAAAGATTTTATGGTGATGGATGTGTAAGGATTTCTTTAATATAATTTTGGAGATTTTGGTAGTTTAAGTTTTCACTATTTGAGTTGTGTGAATGCCTTTCAAAGATTTCTGGTTAAAAGCGATATTAATTAAAAATCATTCATTGAATATCTAAAAGAAGTTAGCTGCCACCTTGTAAAATAAACAAAGAATCAACATAAAACACTATTATGACTGATTCAACTGTTGTTACATTTGTCACCTCCATGGGCGTGAGAATATAGAGTTAGGTGACAAATCTATTAACCAATAGATTTTTGGCGACTCTGTTGGGGAAATGAACTAAGAATATATGCATTATGAGTTGCTTTGTAATTGATAGTTATGGTTCTTCAAAAGCGTAATGCTCCTATTCTCCTGCCTAATGTGGACTAGTTGGTTGGTGATCAAGAGGATATAGTTACTAGTCTTCAACTACTCGCTTGGCAACAAAGAAGAACCAAACTCCAATATCACAAAGTTAATGAGGTGTTAGAGGAAGAGGAAGAACTTGGAGAAATCATAAGAGAAAATGCCATACATTTTGAAAATGCCCAAGAAATTGTTTTTGTAGAGAATATTGCACCTGTAGCTAGAAGAGTTAGAGCCCCTCCAGTGCAAGCTCCTAGAAATTAGTTCGTAAACCAGAGAAACTAGTTGAACAACATACAAAATCTTCCACGAAACAATTAGTAAGTGAAAGTTGGTGATTGCAATTTATTATTGTTTGTTCAACTCTAGCTTTTAAAAGATATACAGGGGGAGATAAAAATAAATGGATTGTAGATAAAGATTTTGTGTTATTAGAAGTAGTTAATTTCTCATCCTTCCCACCTAACCAAATGGTTAAGACTATTAGTAGACCACCATCTCCTAGCCTTACACATAGTGTTCCTGGGGTTTCTAATATATCTTGTTAGGCTCTTCTCTTGCACAACACTGTTCTCCCTCTACAAATAAATTTTCTTGTCCACAACCCTGTTAGAATGGCTCAATCCCAACCTGTCCCTTGGAGAGTCATAATAGGTCCTGTTACCTTTGGAGTTGGAGCTCAACTTCATGATTTTCCAAAAGGTTTAGGGAAAATTGTACCAAAATTCAGTGGAGATGGGAAGATTACTCCTAATGAACACATGCAAGCTTTATTTTCCACTTCCTCTATTCTTGCAGTGCAACATGAGGATGTTGCTATGAGAGTCTTTGCGAAATCTTTGACTGGTGTTGCTGCCGATTGGTTATACTCTCTTGCAAATGGCTCTATTAATGTATGGGCTACCCTGAGAACAAGGTTTGAAAATAGATTTAAGTATGCAAAAAATGACCAAGTCTTAGTTGCTCAATTGGGCTCTATGAAAAAGGAAATTCATGAACCAATGAGAGAATTTGTAGCCAAGTTCAATAAATTGTACAATAGGATTCCTGCAAATATGAGGCCAGGTCCTAATTTATTGAAAGCAACATTCATTAATACCCTACCACTGGATGTGAGTTTCACTATCAAAAGGGAGGGTGCATCTATTGTGGATATTGCTCAAGAGAGGGCCATATCCATAGAAGATGACTTAATTGTTGCTGGAAAATGGAAAAAAGAATTACAGACTAGTAAACCATTGCTTGTAAATTCTACTAATCCAGTTATTCAAAGACTGGCCAATGATACAATCACTCTAAAGAGATATATGCCAAAATGGATGTCCCTAGGAGAGATTATAATTATCAAGGAGCTCCCAATAAGACATTGTCATTGGCTGGCCCAACCCAAAGATTGGAAATCAAGGGGGCCCCTTCTTCTAGCAAGAGTAATCATTGTAATTTTCATCTAACCTCAGATCATGATGGAGCTACCTACCCAAAGATGATTAGATTTATGCAAATTCTCTCAAAAAATGAACATGCTGAGGAACCGTATGTGGAGGAACCTAGCCAATCTCATGATGTTGGCATGAATTTCTTTGAGTATGAACCAAAGGCGGAAGCAAGAGAGGATGTGTATATTAAAATTGATGATCCTAATTGTGTTGTATTCACTAGAGCACAATAGGCCAAAGGAGAGAAAAGTGGTCCATCTTTAGCTCCAAAATATATTTTAACAAGACAGAAGAAACAAGAACAAGTTGCAACCAAAGTTGTGCAAACCGAGGTACCATCTACTTCCTCCTTTGTTACCCTTGCTCCCAATTCATTTGATATAGTTGAGTCATGCAAAAATACAAAAATTCAGATCTCACAAGCTGAATACCTAAGACTCAACCCTGTAGAACTGGATAGGCTAGTTAGTTATATCAAAAAGAGCCTCCATCATCCCAGTGAAATGCTCAAGTATCCTATGGAAGCGAAACTCACACAAAAATCAAATCTGCTCAAATTCTGTAGATAAACCTTCAAATTCATAGTCCTGTCGCAAAACTAGAACCCTTTTATGTGCCATTATACATTGTTGGTTTTAGCTTAAGTAATTGTATCATTGATTTCAGAGCTTCTGAAAATGTGATGCCTGCTCAAATAGCCAAGGCCCTAGGTTTATCTTTTACCTCTTCCTAGGGTAAATTTTATTCTATGGATGGTTCCCCAATCCCTATCATAGGTCAGATCAAATATGCTCAAGTAGCCCTAGCTACCTTTCCTAAAAATAGATTGAAATTAACCATATTGGTTGTTGATATCATGACCAGTTATGGGATGCTTTTGAGTAGAAGCTTTTGTACAGATCTGGGTGGGGAGATACAAATGGATTGGTCTCATTCTTTAATACCATTGGATGGGAAAAAGATACACCTAAATCCTGATCCAAAGGCTAAGTTCACAATATATTAAATTCTGGTGATCCAAGAGCAGATATTCTATTTGTAGAAACTGGGCCAGGTACCTATATGTGTTCCTCTACTCAAGGAGAATGCTCAGATCAAATTAATTATGATCTAGTTGATGAATTGTGGACACTAGAATTTGATGGAAGCCGTACTAATGCTGGATCAGGTGTGGGAGTAGTTCTAGTTTCACTAGATGGTTATAAGTTTTTGTTCGCTTTCAAACTAGAATTTGCTAATACCAACAACACAATAGAGTATGAAGCCCTATTACTTGGTCTAAGTGTAGCTAAAGAAAAAGGTATTAAGCAATTGAGGGTTGTGGGAGATGCAAAATTGGTTGTGAAATAGGTCAGGAAAGTTTAGACTATGAAAAATGGTCGGCTCAAGCACTACAGAAACAGAGTTTGGGATTGTATTGAAGATTTTGATGCCTTTTCTATAGAGTTAGTTCCAAGGGATCAAAATACTAGAGCTAAATCCCTAGCAGTCTCAACATCATTACTTTTACCACATCCTGATTTTAAAGATGGACCCTATCGAGTTGAGATTGTATACCGACGTAGTGTTCTTGACAATGTGAATCATTGACAAGTATTTAATAATAATCAACAAATTATTGAATTTCTAGAAAAGGCCGAATCTTTTGCCCACATCTATTTTGAAGGTAGTGATGATAAAGGTAATGATATATTGGAAGGTGACATTACTACTTCTAATGGAAAGGAAACATAATTCATTCAATTGAAAGGAAATAAGATTCCTAAGCGTTTAGTTTCTCTTGAAGATTTATTTAACAAACATGACCAGTATTTGAAGCAAAAGACCAAAGTTTATGTTGAATCATTTGTTGAATATGATTGGGTAAATATTGGAAAAGAAGATGATCCTAAAATTGTTTGCATTGGAAAGTGTTGTTCTCCAAAGGAGAAAGAAAGGCTAATCTCTTTATTGACACATTACAGAGACGTCTTTGCGTGGTGCTATGCTAATTTGAAGAGATTTAGAAATGGAGAATTTCAGCATAAAATTCCATTAAAACCTGGTGCTTCACCTTACAAACAGAAACAATGAAATTATAACCCTAAGGTAGCATAAGCTATTTTCAATGAGATAGATAAAATGCTGATAAAGAAAATTATCTACCCTATCCATCATTCCACATGGGTAGCTAATATAGTTCCTGTTAGGAAGAAAAATGGAGAAATAAGGATTTGTGTTGACTTTAGGAACTTAAATAAGGATTCTTTAAAGGATAATTATCCACTACCAATTATGGACCACATATTGCAAATAGTCGTTGGTTATGAAATGATGTCTATGCATGATAGATTCTTAGGCTATAATCAGATTGAAGTAGCTCTAGAGGATCAACATAAAACAACATTCACTAACCCCATTAGTGTCTTTGCTTATAATAGAATGCCATTTGGTCTTATAAATGTAGGGGAAACTTTTCAAAGGGCTATGGACTTGTCTTTTGGTGACTTAAGGAATAAAATCATTGTGATTTATTTGGATGACTTAACAGTTTTTTCTAAGAAGAGAGCTGATCATTTGCATGATCTTGAAGTAGTATTACATCATTGCAGGGAGGAAGGAATCTCTTTAAATCCTAAGAAGTCTATCTTTGTTGTAACCGAAGGGAAAATCTTAGGTCATATTGTTTCAAAGGATGGGATTAAAATAGACCCTGAGAGAGTGAAAGCTATCATGCAATTGAGTTTACCTGCAAATAAAGATGACACCGGGTCTTTCTTTGGCAACTAAATTTTCTGAGGAGGTTCATATCCGATTTTGCTGAGTTGAAAAAGCCTATCTTTGACATGATGAAAAATAATCCCGTGTTCAAGTGGAGTAATGAAGGGAAGCATTCATTTGAAGAAATAAAAACTGCTATTGCAAGTGCACCGACCCTAGTGCATCTAGATTTTACAAAAGATTTTATCATATATAGTTACGCATCAGAACATACTCTATTAGCCATTTTGTTACAGAAAAATGAGCAAGGTATTGAAGATCTTGTTTCTTTTATGAGTACCCCTCTTAAGAAATATGAACTTAAGTATTCTCCACTTGAAAAGCATGCTTATGCCATTGTAAAGGCTTTGAAAAACTTCAGATTTTATATTCTGCATTCTCATACAACTATTTTTGTTCCTGAGACTGATGTAAAAAGTATCCTCACTCAACATGAAATTGGATGTAATAAAAGAGGGTCCTGGATAGCAAAGATGTAAGAATACGATGTGGACATTAAAACCACTAACCTAGTTAGAGGAAAGGGTTAAGAAAAAATGATTGGAGAAAGTAAAATTATTGAGGAGGAACATCTGCTTTTGGTTCTTTTCACCAGCACAACATACAAATGGTTTTCTGATGTTTCTTATTTCTTAACCTATGGTGATTGTCTGTCACATCTGTCATCCAAAGAGAAAAGGAATTTAAAACTTAAAGCTAGTAAATATGTCCTTTGGGAAGGAAATCTATATAAAAAGGGTGTGGATGGGAGTTTTCTGAGGTGTGTTGATAAAGAGCAATAGAAGAAGTTGCTAGAAGTTTTTCATAATGAAGCATGTGGTGGTCATTTTTTAGCTTCTGTAATAGCTTTCAAAATTTTGCATCAAAGGTTTTATGGGCTAGGGATGTTCAAGGATGCTTATGAATGATGTGAAAAGTGTTCAAGGTTTACTAGTAGACAACATCTTGTAGCCCTACTTTTGAGGCATGTGGTAATAGATGAACTCTTCCAACAA
The DNA here is from genome assembly GCA_007258455.2 of Sequoia sempervirens. Taxonomy (NCBI): domain Eukaryota; kingdom Viridiplantae; phylum Streptophyta; class Pinopsida; order Cupressales; family Cupressaceae; genus Sequoia; species Sequoia sempervirens. The sequence goes on from VDFB02008528.1 coordinate 413,145, forward strand.
TGGGGCCTAGATTTTATTGGTCCAATTAATCCCAACTCCAGTGATGGACACACACACATCTTAACTGCCACAAAATACTTTACCAAATGGGTAGAGGCCATTTTGGTAAAACAAACTTCTTCAGAAGTGGTGTGTAATTTCTTGAAGGAAAATATTCTGGTAAGATTTGGTGTTCCCAAAAAGATTGTTGCTAATAATACCAGTTCTTTTTCATCTGTTGAGATTACTCTCTTTTGGTATGATTATGGTATTAGCCTAGCACATTCATCTGATTATTATCCACAAGGCAATGGACAGGCTGAGTCCAGTAATAAAAAATTGATTTCTATTATCAAAAAGCTGGTAGATGAAAATCAAATGGAATGGCATAAGAAGTTGTATGATGCTTTGTGGGATGATAGGGTAACATGTAAAAGAGCTATTGGTATGTCCCCCTTTCAACTTATGTATCGCATTGATAGCATCTTACCAACACCTCTGGAGCTCTCAACACTTAACTTACAAAAAGCTATAGAAGATGAACAATTTCAATCTGCAATTGAAAAGCAAGTTATGTATCTAAACAGGTTGGAAGAACAAAGAGATATAGTGGTAGATAAAATTGTAAAACATCAACAAATGGTGAAAATAATTTTTGACAAAAATGATAGGCAAAGGAATTTTGCAGTTGGTGATTCTGTTCTTCTTTGGGATAGGAGGAGAGAGTCAAAGGGAGTGCACAAAAAGTTTGATTCTCTATGGAGAGGACTTTTTCAAATTAGACAAATTGTCGGTGACAACACTTTTCTGCTAGCTTATCTAGATGGTACTTCTCTACCTCTTGCCTACAATGGGAAAGATCTAAAGTTATTTGATTACGATTGTTCTTGGGCCCATCCTTGTACATAGTCTTTTGTTTTTCTTTTGTTTGGCTTATTTTTTTTTGTCTCCGTTGCCCATGAATAAGGCTCTATGCAAGGGTTGTTCTAGATTCTCTGCGTCCTGTTAGTCCTTGTCCCCATTCAAAGCCAATGTTATCTATAACCTTTAATTTGGTATCAACAGTCTTAAACTTCCCCCTCTTGGACCTTTCAAGTCTTTACCTCATTCATTTTCAATGTCTTTTTGTTTATTACTCTTGACAATTGCTCAAAGTCGCAATTTTTTCATTTTTCCTAACCTAGGTCGCTAGTCCTTCGAGTTTCATAACATTGTCGTGGAGTTCTAAATTTTCATAACTTCCCAATAGTCCAACTTGGTTTCCTTTCGTCAAGTTGCAAGCCTTTGTTTGGTTGTCTTTGAAGTCGGTGAGTCGGAGGTTTTCAAAACTTTGAAAGTATCGACTTTGGTTCTAAGGTTCCAAGTTTCTGTGACCACACGACATTGTGGACTTTTCTTGGTTTTCAAAGGTGCCGCCACCTCATTAAATGATATGTATAGAGCAACCTTGAGTTATCTTTTCAGAGTTTTCAAAAAAACATGCAAGTTTTTAAGGCTCTCTTTTCAAGAAATGAAATTGAATGCTGCATTAAATGCACATCATGTCAAACTGACGACATAACTTGGGTGGTGAAGTATTCACTAAGTCATTTAACCTGCATTCTTACTCTTTGCTAATACTTCTTGAAAATACAAGCATTCTGTCTCCGCAGATTTGTGCTCATGCAGAGTGGAATTCAAAATCACAGGTCTAGCGTAAAGTACATTGAAATTGGGCACCTTAATTTAGAGTAATTTTTGGTGTGCTTGGAGCAAAGTAGTAGAATGCCACTAGGAGATAAAATTTTGCAAAGTGGCTTGGTGTGCATTGGAGGTTTTCTCGGAGCTGTGCAAAGTGTCAGTTTGGTGATTACGTGCGCAAGGGGGTACATTCTAGAGACTCAAAAAATTAGAGTCGTGGACGGGTCTCTCATTACGAGAATCACTCCTAAGGTCATTTCCCACACATTAAGCATTCCAAAGAGGGAAACTGTAGAAGAGATGTATGTAGCTATTGGTGACGAATTTTTCAGAATGAATGAAGAATGGTACAAAAATTCCATTGCAAAGAATTGGTTGAAGTACAAGAAAAAGGGTAAGTCTCAGTTACCTTCAAAGCTTAAAAGGATTCATTTTAAGGATGAAATTTTAGATGCTATCACCTTGTTGCATCATGTGGTTGGAAATGCATATTTAGACTCTTTTGAATTTTGGATGTGTTGTTTCATACTTGTGATTTGTAGCGAAAAATAAATTCATAGATTGAGCTGAGATTATTAGTTATCACTTAAATGAGCAATTGATAAACTTCCGACAAAATGATGCCTTCCACATGTGCTCATATCTGGTTTACATTTTAGCTAGTCAAGAGGTTGTCTGGGCAGGGTTGGAACTGCAAGGTTCTTTAACGCCAGACACGTCTGTGTATAGAGGTTTTCCATAGCTCACTAAGCAAAAAGGAATGAAGGACTACTGTTGCGTCAATGACACATTCTTGATGGAAATTGTGAGAAACATTGATGGAAACCCTGAGCTTCGAGTTTCACTTGAAGCGGCTGCTTTGGTAATAAGATTTGGGATTTTTTACATTCAGTTTAACAGATTTAATTATCTTAGAATTGGGGGTTTTGAGAAGGCCCCATTGAGGTTTCCTTGTTATCCAAGTGATCTACTTGTTTTTCTTGAAGTTTTCCTGCAAATGGCCATTGTGAGTGTTAAGTATTCAAACATGGGGAAGAAGGGGTATATTTTTCCATTGTCTATGCCTTCATTTTCCTATAAAAGAAATAATATTGCTAGGGGCGTAGAAAAATCCTTGAATGAATTTAATCTTCAGTATTTTCCAATGAGAGCCAATTTTGATAGCAAGGGCTATGTTAAAATTTTTTTGTATGTAACTAGTAGTTATGAACATCGCCCAGATGTTAAGGATTTTTGGGAAAACTGTATAGATGAAAGGGAGGTGCAAAGAAGAAGTTTTATGAAGTTGACCTTGAATTAGATACAAAATTTTGGTCTCTCTTTCGATATTCCAGAGGATGTAAATGAAGATTCGTTGATTATTGATCCCGAATATTAGGCTCTTTCTACGAGGCCCTTGTACAAAGTTAATTGGTTGGAGGATGAAGTCTCAAATTTAATGGTTTGTTCTGCTCCTGTTTTGAAAAGAACTCAAGACTGGTTAAATGAAAAATGGCAACAAGGTGCAGGTTCTCCTCAGGAACAAAGAACTTCATAGAGAAATGAACAAGGGACTATACAGGCCTCTGGCATGAACATATCATCTAGAAGGAAAACAATTAGGCCGTCTGACACTGGCTCACAATCAAGAGGAGATGATGAGAAGCCAAAAGAAACAGGGGCTAAGCTAAAGTCAATTTGTGAATAGGACAACATACCCTCATCAGTGCCTAAGAAAAGATACAATCAGGAAAAACCAGTGCCTATAGACTCTGAGACCATTTTCCAACATATAATTGAGGATAGCCCTTTTCCCACATTTTTTGAAGTTCCTTCTCTAGTACAAGATACCTCTGTTCCTATTCATCCAATTAAGAAAGTGGAAAGTTTAAATGTTGAAAGCAAAAACATTGGGCTTGTAGAATCTTCTCCAACATTGTTGAAGAAAGCAGTTGAAAAGGAAAGGAAAAATATTCCTACAATGATGGTTGAGGTTGATATAGTTGCTATGCTACTACAAGGTCCCTCAAAACCTAAGAAGGCCAAAAGGATGTCATAGATGGTCACTGATTCTACTTTGGTCATCAACTATTGGAAATTGTTGATCCTGTAAAAGACTTGAATGAAAATGAGATAATAGAGGCCGACTACAAGGTTACTCATGTTGATATGGGGTCATCTACTTTAGAAGGTGACTTCTATCATGTTGATTACTTTGTTAATGCATTAGTTAAAAGAGAAAAGGAACAAAAAAAGGAGAACCTTCAATTACAATCTCATATTATTTCTTTAAGAAATTTAATTTCATCAATTGTGACTCCTACCCCTGAGGAAGCCTCAACCTCAAATGTTCAAGGTATTGATTCTGACACTGTGCAAGGGATCAAGAAAAAAATAGGTTATCCTAAAGCTGCCAATGAGTGGATAGAAAGGCTTTACCAAGATGGTCTTTCTACATTCATAAATTTGTGCAATTTTATGTTAAAGTGTTTGATCAAAGAAAGGAACTGGTAGCTGAACTCTAGCAGATTGAAAGAGAACATACTAGCACATTTGTGCTTTCCAAAGAAGTTGTAGAATTGATCTCCATGTAGCACACTTTGTTGATTAGAGAAAAATTGGTAGATGATCCCAAAGAAATTGATCCTAGTTGGTTTGATTCTCTGGATTGGAAACTATCAATATATGAGGATTATATTAGGGAAATCAATAAAGTGTTAGAAAAATATTTTGACATACTAGTAGAGATCAAGAAGAATTTTAATGCCCTCAAAGTGGAGGTCACAAATGAGTTTGATGAGAAGTTACTGGATGTTGTAGACATATCAAGGCAATATAAAGAGGTGTATCATAAAGAGGTAGGTAATCCTGAAACAACCAATGCAAAATCATTCAGAAAATTTAGTAATTTATAGACCTATTTGAATACACTCAAGGCTGAAAGTGACAACATCTATGAAACAATGGCCAAGTCAGACCGTGTGCTTTCAAGATGGAGAACAAGGTTACAAATCACCACGACTCCAAGAAGCAAAAACATTACTGCAATTGTCACCAAGTACCAGGAATACAAATAGAGAGTAAAAGTACAAGAGGCGTTACTGGAGCAACAAGAGGTGGAAAGAATTGGAAGCGAAAGAGTCAGAGCTGGGACCGCTGATTAGTTTTTAGTTGTTATGTTATTTTCTTTAGAATGACTCTTATGATACTTTAAAGACTTTATTTTTAATTTATGAAATGGTTGTCTTCAAGAAACCATTATCAAAGACAATTTGTAATCTTTAAATATGTGGTCAATGCTTGGTTGTAGGGATCTTTTGGGCAAACTTTGATTTACTCGTTAGAGAAAAAAACTCTACTATCTTTAGTTTTACTGCTTTTATGTTATTTCAATATAGAAATACAATGGTGAAGTTCATGCACACATAATATTTGTGTTATGGTGTGTGGATTTATTCTGCTTATGTTGAGTATTTTTCTAGTGAATTATCTATTATTGGAATGATAGATGTTTGGTTAGTTTCATTACTGTGGGATGTTTATTTGTGAATAAAGATTTTATGGCGATGGATGCGTAAGGATTTCTTTAATATAATTTTGGAGATTTTGGTAGTTTAAGTTTTCAATATTTGAGTTGTGTGAATGCCTTTCAAAGATTTTTGGTTAAAGGCATCTCCTTTCATTTGCTTTCTGGTTAAAAGCGATATTAGTTAAAAATCATTGATTGAATATCTGAAGAAGGTAGCTGCCACCTTGTAAAATAAGTAGAGAATCAACATAAAACACTATTATGACTGATTCAACTGTTGTTACGTTTGTCACCACTGTGGGCGTGAGAATATAGAGTTAGGTGACAAATTTGTTAACCAACACAATGTTGTCATAGAGTGCGAAAATGTCATCATTTCCCAATAGTCATAGAACTGGAAGAATGACACATAGAGAGCGAAAATAAAGAAAAATCCTTTTAGGTCAACATGGAAGAGACCTAAATGTCTTGATGCCTTGTGTCATCCTCAAATGGAAAACACAAGACAAGTGAAAAGATAGAATGTTTACGACATGCGAGTCAACCTATAGTAGGTTGTCCGCATCCCAATCTTGGTCGGTATCTGTGGAAGGAAGACAACTAGCCAAAGGGACAACACTAAGTGCCGAACTAGGGGACACAACAAGTTCAAAGCTCTTTTTAGGAGATTTTTTATTTAAACTCATAGAAGAGGAAAACAATGAATTCAACTCATTATGTACTTGTTCATCAATCATTGCAATATCAATGTCATCATCTAAATTAATCACAACAGGAGGTTGAATGACAGTGTCTTTGGAAGGTTCTTACTTACATTACTGTGAAGGTGAATAATCATCATGCATTGATTCAATCAAGTTCAAATTTTTATTTTCGATGTTGTTCTTTTCTTCTTTAGTTTGTAATATACGAGCAATAACACGTCTATTCCTACGCTCTCTAGCATTTCAATTTTGTTTCAATTTGTTGTCAATTTGAGTTTGTGTAAGAGAAGGTTTTTCAATCATAGGCTTCTTATCTTCTCTCAGGGGAGGAATGAAAGGAATCATAGGAGGTTGTTCAAGTAAACTTGTTTGACTTTAGGAGGCATAACAGGATTGTTTTGGTTATCTCATGGTCTCTTATAGGAAATGGTAGGAGGATTTGTCATAGGTTTCTCTTGGATATTTGGAAGGGATTTTTGTTCAATCATTGTTTTGTCAAGGATAGGTGACTCAATCACGGGTTGAGGCATGTTTTTAAGGGATAATTTTGCTATGCGCTTTGCCTTAAACATTTGATATGATTTGAAAAAGTAGTCCTCATGAGGTCTAATAGGTTCAATAGGCTCAGGCTAAAATAAACCCAATGAAAAGTTCCCACAAGAAGACATAGGATTAAAGCCACTATGATGCACAATAAAGATTTCATTTCCAAAAGAAAACTTTAAACATTTATGCACAACTGACGAGACAAAATTCATGGAGCGAAGCTATAGGTAGCCTAACTTCACATGAAATTGGTTCGACGACGAGATGACGGTGAAAGAGACATTTTATGTTTTTGGTCCAAATTTTAGAGGGAGATTTATCGAGCCTATTGTAGGACAAGCAAAACCATTATGCATTTTGATCCATGCTTTCGGTTTGTCATATGTATCTTGATAGAGTTCATGCACAAATAGGAATTCTTCAGTGATCACATTCTCTCCACAGACGAGATCAATTAATATCCCATTAGTAGGCTTGTCATTGATTCTTCTAGCTATGTAAAGAGGATCATTGAGTGCATGTTTAGGTATGTCTTTTTGTGAGAAAGCAATATCAAGAGGCATTTTGGTTGAGCCCTTATGAGGTTTAGCTTTGATAAAGTTGACCGAGACATGTATGTTATTATTATCTTGTTTGTTTAAATTCTCATAAAGGAAGCAACTGAGGCTATTGACAAATTGTGTTTCATTTCCAATTTTAAGCAATTTCCTTAGATTTTGTAAAGTAGGAATCATACTAATGTCCATGCTTTCAGTAAGGATAAAGTCTTGTAAGTTTTCTAGGCTTTCATCTAGTCTTTTTATGTCTTCTTGTGAGAGATGAACATCATGCACATTGGTTATAGGAAGGGAAGTAATGGGAAATGAAGTATGCATGCTATGATCCATAGGGGGTTGATTATCAACACTATTAGAAAGAGAGTTAGAAAACCGAAGATCCACGACAAATGGCGTATTGTAGGATGACATGAGTCTCAAACTACATATCAAAATAGTATTGCTAATAGGACACCAATTTGAGAAGCTCATACAAATTTCACAAACTTAGTGTGCAAACCCAAAATGGAAGGAGACTTAAAATGCAATGCAAGGACCTAGAATGCAATTTGTAAATGCAATTTTTTAGATTCTAAACAAGGTAATTTTTTTTTTACACTATGCAACAATCTGAAAATGAAATCTTGTAAATGCAATTTTAAAATTAGGCAATGCACTAAATGTACCAATTTAAGCTAGATATAATGAAATTGACAAAAAAAAGCTCAACAAATTGTAACAGAGATTTGAAAGCAACAAACAAAAGTACAACAATGAATATTTTAATTTTTAGAAATGTAGATCAGGACCTGATTAGGGACTCATTCGCCCTATGGCGAATGGGTCCTAGATGAGGTTTTTGAAATTGATTTTTACATATTTTTAGGTGTTTTCCAATGATTTTCAGATTTAGGATTGCTACAATAAGTTTCAGTTTGATTTTCTGTTGAATGCAATATGAAATTTAAATACAAAATGTGACAAAATAATGACCTAAAACACTTAGTTTGATATGCAATTTTGTTTGAATTTTCAAATGCAAGTTTATATGATATAAATGATATGCAATATGATTTATTTTTTTTGTATTTTTTAGATTTAAAGAATGCAAACAATGCAATCCTAAAACTTTAGATGAGATGTAAATTTGAATGCAAACTAAACACCCTAAATAAGATCTAATTTTCAATGTAAATGAATGCAAGATCTAAATCTAGAATGAAAAGGACTCCTAAAATAAGAAAACTACAATGCTTAAAAAGTCAGGTTCACCAAAATGAAACATAGGAAAAGAGGGGGGATGTGAACTAAAATGTAATCAAGATTATTAACCTCTCTTTTCACTTGTGTTTCACTCAATTATGAGGGTTATAATGTGTAATTGACAATCAAAAATCAAACCCAACCAATATAGCAATCAAAAGGCAAGTTTTAAGAGGGTTAAATGTTGTGTACCTGTTGCAAAAAGTGCTTTTTTGAGCCTCACTGAGGACTCATTCGCCCTATGGCAAATGGGTCCTGGCTAGGGATTTGGAAAATATGTTTCTGGGTTCTATTCTTCAATGTCTACACTCATAGATCCTAGTCGGAGACTGATGAAAACCCAAAAATAAATCTTGTAGCTTAGTTTTCATGATTTTGCAAGAAAGGTGAAAACTTTGACAACTTTGCAACTTTCTCCAATTTTGCTCTCCAAATGATCTTACCTAAAACCTAAAATCACACATCAAGGAGGAGAAAATGTTGTTTGTTAGGGAATATGGGTTTTCCTTGCTCAAAACCCGTTTTGGTAATTAAACCTTGTAATGAAACAATGCATAAAGGAATAATGGATGAACAACAATATGGCACAACTCACCGCACCTCAATTGATACCTTGGAGTACAAATCAACAATCTAGCATGAAGTGGCCTTAAGGAAATGTAGATCTTGATCACAACACTTGATATGTAACAATGCTTGAATTGGATCTCCAATGCTACATCAACACATTAGCTCAACAACATGCATGATGCACTATGTCTTTGACATGATGATATGACCTTTGATTGCTGCAATGATCCTTCAATAATCTGCCCTTGAATGCATTGAAAATGCTCTTGAATGCTCTTGATCTCATAAATTTTCTATAATTCTTGAAGACTTGAAATTGCTAGGTGAAACTAGATGAAATAACCTTGTATTTATACATATCTTAACATTAAATCCCAAAATTCAAATATCACAAGCCGACATCAAATCTAGGATTTGAAATCATTAAAATACCACCAAAAAAATATCCCAAGGGGGGGGTCCTAGGTCTAAGTGAGGACCCATTTGCCATGTGGTGAATGGGTCCTAGCTCACTTAGCTAGGACACACTTTGGGGATTATGAAATGTTATGTGGAAATAGGGTCCTAGGACCTAGTGAGGACCCATTCACCAGGTGGCGAGTGGGTCCTAGGTCACTAACCTAGGACACACACCTTTTGAAATTAAGTGTTGTGTAATATCATTTATGAATGTCGGGTTTTATCCCTTAGAATTTACAAATAATTAGGCTTGGATTTGAATTAAAGGGGTCAATTAAGCTCAATTAACCTCAATTAATTAATAAAGCCCTAGATTAGTGTGAAAGTGTAAAGATACACTTTACAACACCCTAAATAAGACACAATTAAGTCCATTTAATTTAGAAGGGCCCTAAACTTAATGTGAATGTGTAAAACACATTACAATACTGAATCAAGGCAACATTAAGCTCATTTTAATATTGATTATTCCCAAATTAAGTGTGAAAAAGGGATAATTTTTTTTACATCACACCCACACACATATATATAAAGAGATAGAGAGGGAGAGGGAGAAATATAGAGAAAAAGAGAGGGGAGGGATATAGAGAGGGAGAGACATGAAGAGGGGGAGAGAGAATGAGAGAGATAATAAGAGGTAAGAGAGAGGGAGATATAGAGAAAGAGAGATTGAGAGAGGGAGAGAGAGAGAAAGGGAGAGGGAGAGAAAGGGAGAGGGAGAGATAGAGGAGCAATATAGATACAAAGGGAGAGTGAGGGAGTGTTTAGTTTTTAAAATGGAATCACAATTTTTGTTTTATAAAATATCACATTTCATGTTTTGCAAAATGTGATCATGTTTTGTGGGACATGAAATGCACTCGTATTTTATTTTTAACAAAATGTGCTCATGTTTTGTGGAACATAAAACATATTCGCATTTTATGTTTTAAAAAGTATGATTGCATTTTTTAGTCAAATAAATTCTCATACATTTTTCTTTGAAATAGGTTTGGATAACAAGTCTAAAGGCTTGGATTGTTAATTTTTCTCCATTTCATGTGTTTTTTTACCTTCAATGGAGTTTCTCAACTTGTTGGCCATCAAGTTTACACATTTTATAACAATATTTAATAAAATTACCACAAAAAATTTATTCAACTTCTTAGTTCTTTAGCCATATCATTTTTATATTTAAAATATATTAACATATTTATTTTTAATTTATTTTCTTAACGTTCTATACATACATACATACATACATACTTACATACATACATACATACATACATACATATACATACATACATACATATACATACATACATACATACATATACATACATACATACATATACATACATACATACATACATACATATACATACATACATACATATACATACATATACATACATATACATACATACATACATACATACATATACATACATACATATACATACATACATACATACATACATATACATACATACATATACATACATACATACATACATACATACATACATACATATACATACATACATACATACATACATACATAGTTCTACACTTCATTCTTTACATGCTTAGTGATTCAAATTTTCAAGATGTATCCACTTTGAAAAATCACAAAAAATATATATTCAATAAAAAATTACAAAATAATTATGCAACTTCTAGTAGTCACTCTTAACTATATTTCTACCAATTGGTTTTAAAAAATACTAAATGCAAAAAAAGGAGGTTTGCACACCAAACACTATGTTATATTTTAGTGAGAAAATCAGGATGAATTTTGTGTTCACACAACATTTCATCCTCTTAATCTTAACTATTTTCAAAAACCTTTAGTAGTTTACAAACTAGATTTAGAGTACTAACCTTCTTGTTCTTGTCATATCTTCAAATTTTGAGTGCATGCATCTTAAATTACTCATCCAAGATTAGATTTAACTGATTTTAGAAAAAAGTGGCCACCTTTGACCCCCTTTTTGCATACCATTTCCATGCACTTAACCTAGTAACAAATGTAATGTAATGAAACATATTTTGTCTTAAACCTATTGTATTGTTAAAAAATTCAATAAAATAAAAAATATTTTTTGCATTGTTTGGTTTTTGTTGTGCTAGTGTGTTCATTTGGTTGTGTGAGTATGTTTTCTGGTAAGACCCCATGGTCATGATTGCATCACAAGCCCTACTAACCCAATCTTCGAGCATTCTTACAGGAAGACCCTACCCACAACATATCCAATCAAAGTAAAAGTTTCTAGCCAACATAATATATTATAAAATTCTAGAATTGGAAGAGCAAACATTTGATGGTGCCTCAAGAGAATTCCTCATGAAACACCTTGGGAACAAATTTTTAGGGTTGTTTGGGTAGGGGTGCCATTGTTTGTCATCGTTAGACCTTCAACTCCAACAATAATAGCTATGGACAAATGAAAGACCAAAGTCATTTAAAGTGGGTAGAAACTGCCCATAGGCTTAGTGATGGAAAGGGTGCCACAATAAATGCAAGTAAAAGTATGAAAATCTTGTTTTCTTGTTATATATTATTATTAAGTTAAATCTTGTTTTCTTGTTATATATTATTATTAAGTTACCCCCAAAATTTGAAATTATCAAGCCAAAACCTAAAATAATATTATTAATTATTATTGTTTAGAAAATGGGACATGACATTCATCCATTTTGTCTTAGTCTTGTGACATAGTAGTAGGTTTGAATCCAAATACCACAACCCATAGATCTCTATTCATGAGCATATCCACCATCTTGAGCTTGCAAAGTTCAATTGTTTTTCCCCAAAACTTCTCCATTTCTATCTATCCTTGATATGCTTACCATTTTTCTTGCAAAAAGATCTTTTTCTATGCAATCTCCCATTCAATTCAAGATTATTACAAAAAATCCCTTGTTCCTAACACCCAAAACTTGATGTGATTATGCTTTGATACCAAATGAAAGGAAGCATAGGTGCAAAAGATGCTTCCTACACTAATCTATGAGAATTTTTTTTGTAAAATCTAAGCAAATAATATAGTTACAAGGATATAAACAAAAAATCCATATACTATAACACAATGATTTATGTGGGGTAAACCCTTTGGAAAGAAAAAAACCACACTCTAAAGTAACTTAATGTATTATTCAATAATCAAAAGTTACAATACACTAAATTCCAAGTCTTTATAGGGGTATCTTCAACCAAAGATTTGGAGTAATTTTGGTAGCATAAAGTACTTGCAAAATTTACTATAAAAACATCCATCTCAAGCACCCACTAAATAGGAGATGTAATACAAAAAACCATCAAATGACAATACAAAACAATAAGTTAAAACCACAAAAACAATGGTGCTCAAATACCTAGTTAAATAATTATTACCCAAATCCCAATATGAGTTCATAGGCTAAAAATAACGTATTCCTTCCACTTGCCATAAGTGCATCATAATCCACTCAACAACTAGGGCATTCCATTTTGAATTCATTATATCTATTCAAAGACGTCTTATGGCATATCATAACACACATGATAAATTGGTCAACAAGTGTAACTCCCTCTTACAACTATTTTAAGTGTCTTAAATCTTTTTACATTTTCATTGTGGGAGGCACAACTTCCAAGGCTATAGCTTTTGATTTGGGAGGCCACTAAAACCCTTTTATTTTAAATTGTAAAGTTTCAAAAAATCTAAGCAACATGCATCAATAAAAACAATTTGAAACAATTCATGATTTTTATTATGGAAAAAAACTAACTCCATAGACGACCAATTGATTTTTACTATTTCATATTCCACAAATTGCATTTTTACATTCTAACATTAGAAGCAAGGTTGAGACACTTTTCCTAACATTTCCAAGTAATGTTTATACTACCTTGCCATTCCACCCTTGGGTTTGTAGCAATTATTGACATTATATTCTAAAAAACCTAATACTACAAGTATAAAAAAGGGGGGTTTTGAATGTAAAAGCATGATTTTATACTAGTTCTTTGTTTCCAAGAGTTTTCCTTAGTTTTCATTCAAATAACTCATTTTCAAGAGTTTTAGATAATTCTAGGTATTAAAGCAAAGTGGCAAAATACTTGTCTATCCCATTTATCTAGTAATTGAAACAAATCAAATGCATAGTAAATATTATATTTACAATTCATGAAATAAAGAATATATATTAGTATCAAGAGTTTAATTATGCTTCTTTTATTTTTAAAACAAAATCCTATTTCAATAGTTTATGATTACCATGCTTTGTAAAGCATATATTGACAAAAAGATAAACCTGATAGATGGTGATATAGTGGATTTAATTAATACAAACCTAGGACAAAACACAATAGTAGCAATGTAAATCCACAACAACCTTTTTATAAATAAATAAATAAAATGCCATTAGAGATGCTAAAGCATCAAATATTACCAAGTGTCCAAACAAATCCATAAAAAGAAAAAATGCTCAAACCCAATAATGTCCAAATAAGAATTATTTGTAGTTAATGACATCAATACATAACTTAATGGATAGCATCTAAATTTGAAGAAAAAATCCATTTGTTTGCCAAAAAGCATGTGTCCTCTTTTCACCTTAAATCTTAAGGCATAACTTAATGCGTGTAGTATCAAATAGAGTATATTTTTATATGCAAGCAATCACTATTGATAATAGGTACTATAAAGAGCTTATACCAAGAAAATTTGAACCCCATTCAACTTCTAGTGTGCCATAACTTACTAAAACCAACTTACTCATTGTATAAGGAAAATAAGTCTAAGGTTTGAGCATATAAATCAAGTGTTGTCCCTCTAAATCCAGCCCCAAATGTGTTTACCTAGAGGATTAAGTGAGTACATGGCCTAAAATCTACATTCTTCATCTATAAGAGATGTTATAACAACTCACGAAGCTAATAAAAAGAAAGTTGTCTGAAATGCCCTAACTGTCTACAACACAAATGCTTCTAATTGTTGGCCAAAACGTGGTTGCCATGGTTTGTGAGAAATTGCAATAATCTTGACAAAAAATATAGCCATAATCTAAAACTTGTTCTTATAAATTTTAGAATTAAAACCAACAATGGAGATACTTCAACTTACCCAAAATTCCCCACTATTAGGTATATGAGCCAGGATTTCTAGGCAAATAGTTATATCCTTTCACACATATCTAGAGTTGCACCTTTAATGGAAGTTTAATACTTATCTAGAATAAAATACACATCAATAACTACCAAAATATAAGTTTAATAGATGCAAGTAACAAATAAAAAGGTCAAAACATCTCTTAGGATGCACCTTTGGCCTAGTATTTTGAGTTTCTACTCCAATGCTCCCTGCAACCTTGTACCTTGAAGACTCTTGCTCATGTCTTGTTGTCTCCCCTTAGAGTTGTGCCTTTAATGGTAGCGTACTACTCATCCAAACTAAAAAAACTTCAATAACTACCAAAATCTAAGTTTAATAGATGTGAGTAGCAAATAAAAAGGTTAAAACATCTCTTGGGGGTGCACCTCTAGTCTAACATTCCAAGTTTCAACTCTAGTGCTCCTTGCAACTCTACAACTCAAAGAATCTTTCTCATACCTTACCATCTCTTTGTTCCTTTCTCCTTTTTCCATTTATTGAATTTTATTTCCCATTAACATTCATTTTGGCCCTCTTGAAGCTCCCAAAACCAAAAAACTTCCGTCATTTTGTAATAAACTTCTTCTTCTCCCTCTATTGTGCTCTGATGTCAAAAAAATTCCACTTCTACACATGTTAGGTGCCAATTTAGTGAATGGAGCTTGGAGAGCAACTTACCTTTCTCATATGATGTTTGAGAAAGGATTTTCTTTTCTTTTACTTAACCACATTAAATTTTTTTTTTTAACCTTTTGATAAATGATTTATTTTATTTTATTTTCATCTTATCATGAACACATAAGATGCCAACAATTTAATCATAGATTAATTGTTAATAAAAATTTCCTTGCATTGCTTTAGCCATTTCACTTGTCTGCAACACTCAACCACATGAGGAAGATAAATAAGAGGGTGTTGTTTCTAGTTGGAAGCTTCCCTTGGATGAGCTAGACCTTGCAGCTTTGAATTTTTTATTTATTTTTCATGCTTGGATCCATTTGGACTATGGGGATTGATCTCTTCGACCCATATTTTTTGTGTGAATGTGTCTTTTTTTAATTTTAAAAATAATGTACACATTCATTAAAAAAATTAGATTATTGCTTTAATGATAATATAGGAATACATTCATAATCACTAACTATTGTATATCAAAGATAATATGGCCAAATGATCATTTGATTATTAGAAGTATAGATTGATAGGGCCTTTGGACTCAATCTATTTAGACTACAAAATAATTGCTAAGTGTTATATTTACAGACAAGGTACTTACCCTTGGTTGAACCTCAAACTTGGACTAAGTATACACTTAAGTGGGTATGAGATTAATCTAGGAGTCTAACCTTTTTCAAAGATAGAACCATACAGTCTATGTCACCTTGCACCATCATACGTACAAGATTGACAAATATTCCTCACAAAAATTTCAACAGATAAAGATTAATCCAAATTAGTTATAAATATGTTCATACATGTTTGATCCAACAAAATGTAATAATAATTGTCATGATAATGTGGTGTGATAGGGAACCATGGTCAACAACATTCTTTAGAGTGTTTAAAGGTAATCAAATAGAGAGAGATCCCAAAAGTTCAAAGTATTGAACGTAGATGATGAGTGGTGGGCTCAAGTGGAATATAATTAAGTATGCTAATACAAATCCACCATGTTTGAGTGAAATTTATGATATCATGAATTCCATGGTTGAAAAATAAGGATCATAATAGAAGCCAATGAGAATTGCGTCACATAAGCATTTTTCAAAAGAGTGCACAAGATTATTGATGACCATTGTCCAACAAAATGACCAGACCTTTGCATCTCCTACCATTTTCTTTGTCCCCAAAATATTATAGCACAAAAATAATTTGTTTACTGAGGAGGGTGGTACTATATAAAGATGAAGAGGTTGGTGTTAGGTACAAGGCCACATTCAAAAGAATATTCCAAGATGAGGAAATACAAAGTGTCGTCTTGGGTGGTTTTGACCACTTTATATCTTCAAGGAATCATGATGCTTGTAGTTGGCAAGAAAAGTGGAAGAAAGAGACTCATGAATGGTGTTACATCCATGGCTAAGGCTCTATTTACTTTTAGCCTCTTGTAATAAAAATTCTATCATGGGTATGCAATTTTTATTTTTTAATCTCCTTATTTTTCTTTCATTTCTATATATTATAATTACAAATGTTGTATTGATATTGTATACAATTTTGATAGGTTACAAGTGTTTTGACTAAGAAGAATTCGAGTAGATACTCCTTTATCCACTTAGTTAAGCATAACCAGTTGGTTGCAATAAAAGCTAAGGATTTGGTCTATGTGCACACTCAAGGGTTAGGTCCTAATTCCTTGTCACCCCCTCATTGTAATTGAGTGTCTTATGTGACACGAGACATAGGTTAGAATGCACAAAATTAGAGTACATACTCCTTTTTCCAATTAGTTAAGCATATATGGTTGGCTGCAATAAACGTTGAGAATTTAGTCTATGTGCATTGCAAATTGTGTCTCATTTCACATAAGACAGCTAATTACAACAAGGGGGTAATGAGAAATTGTGAACTAACCCTCAAGTGTGTAGACCTAAAACACTTCTATTTCACAACTTGCCATAGTCTTTAGATGAGGAAAATTCTACATTTAATCTATGTGCATTGCAAATTGTGTCTCATTTCACATAAGACAGCTAATTACAACAAGGGGGTGATGAGAAATCGTGAGCTAACCCTCAAGCGTGTAGACCTAAAACACTTCTATTTCACAACTTGCCATAGTCTTTAGATTAGGCAAATTCTACATATAACATGGCTAGTAGTAGTAGAAATAGCTGATTTTGGTTCAAATCAACCAAATGTTGACTTTGATCGTGATGCTCTTGATGAAAAGCAAAGCGAAGATTAATATTAATGGTTGAAATTTTCAGTTTGTATTGGCATTTGAAATGAATCAATGAATTATGAACTTATAAATATTTTAATTTAGCAAATTAGGAGGTATTTTTTTTTTTTTTTTTTGCAATTATGAGTGTATATATAGAAACCTTGAATCCAAGCTTGAACTTGAACCGACAACTTAGCTTTTTTCTTCCATTTTTTTGAAAGATTATTAAAGATGCCTTCAACATAAGAAAGCAAATTTGTAGTGTCAATTGATTCATCTATGCTCCTATGAGTCTCATGATGCCTTTTGGTTGTCTAAATGCTCTAACAATTCGCTTATTCCTATATCAATTCAACTTAAAAACCTTAGTCAAGTGACATTTCTTGTTCGATGTGCTCATCATCATATAATTGAAAGGCTCTAGTAACTAGATTTTTTTGAATGCTTGTTTTAGGATGGGATGGAGATGACAAGACTACTCTTTTGAGGATGTGAACACAATTTTGAAATTAAATATTCAACTTACATATTTTGGTTTTGTGATTTATATTATACTTTTTTCACGTGGCCACAAATAGGAACTCATTTAATTCACCTCTGATCTATGGTCTAATAATTTGAGTCAACTGATAATCATTGACCTGTCCTAGTTACAATGACTTGGCTTGATATTTCAAGAGATTTGCAGTCATTTAGTTGTTGGGGAATTTATTTGCAAAGTTCCTGTCTAAGTTTCCACTTTTCCAAGCATCATTTGGTCTCACATGCCTCCCTCGGAAAACTTGAGAATAAGCAGCATTCCATTTATTCAAAGTCACAATTTCCCTGTTGATACACAGTTAGGTACTTTGTTTAATGTAAGTGTGATAGACTGCAACTTTTCTTAATATTTTTTCTTTCATCCAAGCTTTTAGAGACTGCTTAGAGAGTTTCATATTCTGCCATCTCTTTTCATCCTTGGAATTTTTTTTCACTCCTTGTTTTCTGGGTCAGCAGAGGTGACTACATGGGCTTTTCTGTTTGCAGGAATGTTATTTATAGAGGTGGACCTCACCAACTCTCATGCAATAGTGTCTGGGAAAATCTAGCTAGCTTCCTAGTAGTTATCAGTGCTTGAGTTTAGGTCATTTGTTTTATAGTTTGAGATTTCATAGCAACCCATAAGGTTGTTTTTGAAGGAAGCTATCTAGTCTCTGTATATTTTTTTAAATCTTACCCAAAAAATGAATCAAAACACATGTTGAGGGCAATGTAATGTTTATAGATACAGCCTATTTTACTATTTGAATCAATGTCCTAGCTACTAGGTTCCTGTGCTATAATCTAAATAACAAAATTGTGTTTTGAGAACATACCAACCATCATCAGACAGCAAAAAATTCTAAGAAAATCTTAATGTGTGAACAACAATGCTTTACAATCCTCAAAAATGACATTCAAAAAAAAAAAAAAACAATTTGTATAGAAAAACAGTATTCATGGTACAATACGTTTCACTATTTGAAAGATATCCAATGTCCCAATCTTAAATTCATTCTAAAACTTAGAAAAACAAAATTGTATAAATTTGTGAATGCCAACAAAATTTTGTCATGATTTCCTTCCAATAATAGTTTCTTAGCAGTAATATTGCACTCTTGCCTAAGCATATTGTGATTATTATTGGCAGACAGTCATTTCCAACTCAAATCTTCATGACCATCCTCTTTATTACCCCTAAATGTTACATGCTTCTTATCCTTATTTAATCCCAGCATTATCACATTTAGATGTCTAGACGTGGTGTTTATCCTCTTCCTTCCCAGTACCAGCACTGCCACATGTCTCATTCTTATCCTCTTCCTTCTGAAAACCATCATTGCCTGATGTCTCATGCTTCATGTCCTTGTTATCAGCATCATTGATAGATGTTTCAAGCTTCTCTTCCTCAGTGACGTCACATTTTTCCTTCTCATCATCATCATCATCCCTAAATGTCTGGTACAAATTCTTATTACGATTCAGTATATCCTCCACTTTGCCAAGCAATCTCTGTAGAAAGATTTTTTTTAGCAAACCAACACAAGAGTGGAATCGTAATTGGTAGTATTTGCAAATGCTTGGTTTAGATTGAAATTCTAAGAAGTAAAGAGATTGCTGCTCCAACAATATTCATTTTTTTAACTGGTTTGCTAATTGTCATAGAAATGTCTTCTATATTTATATCGCAATCAGAATATGCTGCCATTGCAAATTATCCAAGAAATTCTAGCCGCAACTGTTTTGAACAATTATCGGATAGAAATAACTACAAGGAGAAATCTCAAAAATAACCATCACTTTTCTTTACTAGAAGCAAATATTACTGAACAGAAACTTACATACAGAATCAAAACTGAAGTAGTCCAACAAAAGGTTTGAGCTTATGAATCTACA
This sequence comes from Sequoia sempervirens, assembly GCA_007258455.2. Classification (NCBI taxonomy): domain Eukaryota; kingdom Viridiplantae; phylum Streptophyta; class Pinopsida; order Cupressales; family Cupressaceae; genus Sequoia; species Sequoia sempervirens. The sequence goes on from VDFB02008528.1 coordinate 432,812, forward strand.
AATGGATTGGCAAGGTAATCAGATAAATGATTTTAAATAGATTGTAGTTGTACTATAAAATGAGAAAAGAATTTGACTAGCAGGCTCTCAGTCAGTGAAGAATGACCATAAATTATAATGACCCAAGGAGGAAACAAACTAGCAACAATGTCCATAAAAGATAAAATAGCTGTAGGTGCAAAAATCTTATCCATTACAGACATGATGTTTACATAGCCTATTATAGTGAACTCAATCGTTTCTAGAATCAAACCGTGTAGGAGATTTATTTTCAACCATTATAGTGAATTCCAATCCTATCCATCTAAATATGTTCAACCAAAAGATGAAAATTGGAAATTTGAAGGAGCCAATGTTTGACTATAGGTAAGTCAGATGGAACAGTTATTTAAATATGTCACACATCAGATTACGACGAGGTGTGATTGGCAAGTTTCTGAAAATAGGGCTTATCAATGACAGCAATGGATAATGAGAAAGAAGCATGATTATGAATATAGGAGGAATCTTTCAAAGATGACTTACCAATCAATATGATGACACCTCTCAAAAGATGACTTGAGATAGTTTTTGAACACAATAAGGAACTAGCTAACATGGTTGATGATATATCTGAACAAATGATTAAAGAGTCTACATAGGGAGACTTAGAACAGACATTCAACGTGACCTCAACTTGTATAAAACTCCCAATATACCAGAGACCATGGAGAAGGAAAGTTATCAAAATAAGAAATTCTTCCTTTGGGAGCTATGCTGTTGTCATGCTGAAAGAACCAATAGGTCTTTTCCCAAATTAGACATTTTGTTCTGCATAAGCTGATAAGAGTCATCTCATCCAGACAAAGAAACTAAAGAAGAGAAAAGGGTTTTGCTACAGGTGCATCAACAAATGGAGTAAGGAATGCAGGTACTTGGAAAAAAATAATGCAATCGAAGATACACAATGGCACAAAGAAGAATACATTGAGGAAAATCAAACTCAAGAAGATATTAACAATCAAATGGAAGAAACCATCACCATGATTGAAGAAATAGAAAACCTATAATTGTGGCAGAATAGCTGGAATAATGACCCTCTGAACACTATAGGGTGGAATCAAGAAACAATGTGCATTGTGTGTTGCTATCATTGACACTAGGAGCACTCACAATTTTGTTGGTGTAATTAATATTTAATTACACATTTAGCATAAGTTTACTTAGGCATATTTAATTCCTAAGTTTTAGGTTTTCATCTTTATCTTATCGAGCTATCTTGTTGCTAAAGATAAGATTAGGTTTGCATCTTTGCTTTTATAAAGCAAATCATTATCTTGTAATTATTGAATTCTCGGATAATAAAGTTGCACATCTTTTTGCAATGGCTTCTGCTTTTTTGATTTTCTCTTCTGTGGAAGGTTTTTCTGGTTTGCAAATCTGATCATGGGTTTCTAACATGTCAAGTTATAGCAAAAAAATGTGGTTTGGTACTCCTTCCCATGGAAGAGTTTTAGTCTAAGTTTGGCATCGGCATCGAGATACATGGTATTAGAGCCCCGATTCGCAGCCCCTTCTCAGCTTTTTGGAGGATTTCGTTGCAGAGCTCGTTCGGGGTCCCTCGAGGGTTTCAATCCTTGAGTACATTTATGTAGCGTCTTGGATCAGATCGGGGTTTTCCGTTGGATTCAGAGCGCTGGAAAAAGTCAGAAATGACTTTTATTTCATTGATTTTCATCACTGTTTGCTAGATCTGCGAGGGTTTCAAGCTCGGTGATTTATCTGATAGATCTGGGGGTAGCCGAATTTTTGGAGCAGTTTGGGCAGAAACGGAGGTCACCATTGCGTTCGCAGTGGCCAAAAACCCTAAGATTGCCCTTCGTTTCGTCGATTTTGGTGCAGTTGGTCCGGAAGGCAAAATTTTTTTGCCTGGGGGCCCGTACGGCCTCCCCAGCACGCTCCTCGAGGCATGAAAATCGAATTTAAAAAAAAAACACGTTTTTTGGTTTTCGTGTGGTGCTCACAGTGTTAAACGATCCGGCCATCAGGCGGCCACCGGGCGACCACCGTTCCGCCAGCCCCTTCTCAGCTTTTTTTGGAGGATTTTGTTGCAGAGCTCGTTCGAGGTCCCTCGAGGGTTTCATTCCTTGAGATCATTCATGCGGCGTTTTGGATCAGATCGGGCCTCACCATTGGATTCAGAGTGCTGGAAAAAGTCAGGATTGACTTTTACTTTGCAGATTTTGGCCATCATTTGCCAGATCTGTGAGGGTTTGAAATTCGAAGATTTTTTGCAAGATCTGGAGGTAGCCGAATTTTTGGAGCATTTTGGGCACAAACGGAGGTCGCCATTGCGTTTGCAGCGGCCAAAAACCCTAAAAACGCCTGTTGTTTCGTCAATTTTGGTGAAGTTGGTCCATGAGGCAAAAAATTTTTGTCCGAAGGGCCGTACGACCTCTTTTGCACGCATTCCGAGGCACAAAAATAAAAAAATTAGAAAAAAACGTGGTTTCTAGGGATCCGAGCTGGCGCCTCCAGTTCAAAAAAATATCGCGCCCGGCCACTGAGCGGCCGCCGATCCGCCACCATCGCCGCTCTCCTCCAACGGGCTGCCGCGCTGTGTTGCCCACTAGCGGCCCCTCCCCGTTGCTCCGCCCACCGCTAGTCTCCAGCCCCCGCGGGCTCCCCACGGGTTGGCCGCGGTCCTATTAAGGACCAGGCGCTCAGCACCAGCCCCCGCCAGGCCGCCCAACCCCAGTGGTGGTCGTATGGGCGACCAGGGGCTCCGCCCAAGCCCCCAGCCGCCAGCCCCCTGGTCCTACATGGGACCAAGGGCTAATTTTTTTTAGCGCCCTGCAGCCCTTATTGGGCATTCTGGAGCTGTTTTCACCAAATCGGGCGTATCTTTTGCATACGATCTCCGTTTTTCGCAAACGAGATACCGTTGGAAAGCTGATTCCGACGCCGATCCAGTGGTACTGGTGTTTTTATCAGATTCTGCTCCAGATTTATTTTGCAGGCCTTTGAACTTAGATCTTGTGTTTTTCACTCCGGAAGGCATATCTTTTGACTCGGTGCTCTGTTTTTCGTCATTCTTGCGGCGTTGGAAAGCTGATTCAGTCCTCTACACAGATCTGAGGTCTATTTTAATTTCCTGTTTATGCATTTTCAGTATGCTCTCCTTTTACAATCGTCGGGTTATTGTAATAAACGAACTATGATAAAGTTCCATTCGGGGGGGTTTCATGCATAGTAATCTGATTAGAGTATTGTTTTTCACTTTGATCCCATATTTCATTTTGTTTTGATGGCAACTCGCATGAGTTTATCTAGTCTCTTAGTTTCTTTTGGCCATATCTTTGCTTAGCTAGACACATTGTTGATTCACATCGGTTCACACTTTAGATTGAGAGCCTATGGTTAATGATCCGCATTGGATCCATCTCAGTTTGAAGGCCATGTTTTTATGGTTAATGTTCTAGAGTCTATTTTTGGTACTCCTTCCCATGGAAGAGTTTCAATCACAGTTTGGCATCGGCATCGAGATACATGGTTTCCAGATTATGTCATCATCTCATCTCCTGTTGCTTCACAGATTCCAGGGTTGTTCCAGTTTGTGAGTTTTCGAGTGTTCTGTGGCATCGGGTCTGCTGTCACATTATCATGATTCCGGTTTTGGTTTCAGTTGTAGACAGAGGTATCTTTCCTTGCTTGTCAGATTGCGGTTCCAGTGTTACTCCACAGTGTTCTTCCAGTGCTTCTTGCAACAGTCATCTCATTGTAGGGGTTTTTGTCCCACTGGGTTTTCCTTCTCTACTTCATTATTGCATTTGTACTTGGGTACCTGATCAGGCCTTGTTGCTGGGACCCATTCATGCTTTCTTGCATTCATCTTAGTTTTAGGTGCATGCTTTATTTGCTTCTCCCTAAGTTGCACTTATGGGGGGGTGTTGGTGTAATTAATATTTAATTACACATTTAGCATAAGTTTACTTAGGCATATTTAATTCCTAAGTTTTAGGTTTTCATCTTTATCTTATCGAGCTGTCTTGTTGCTCAAGATAAGATTAGGTTTGCATCTTTGCTTTTATAAAGCAAATCATTATCTTGTAATTATTGAATTCTCGGATAATAAAGTTGCACATCTTTTTGCAATGGCTTCTGCTTTTTTGATTTTCTTTCTGTGGAAGGCTTTTCTGGTTTGCAAATCTGATCATGGGTTTCTAACAAATTTATTCACAAGAAATTGGATGATAGATTAAAGTGTTTTGCATTCCCCATAAAGAGCTTTCAAGAAATTATTTCTAATGGACAATCTATTACATGTGAAGGAGGATGTCATATAATCAAACTTAACATAGATAAATGCTATATATCTACATCCCTGTATGCCATACTACTAGGAGAGGATGTGGTTTTTGGTCTCATTAGTAAAAATCTTTGCTTACTTTCTCAATCAAGTTAGAAGATCTTTATACTACGACTTAATGTTAAAATGTTAGTTCTGTTTTCAACATGTTCCTTTACAATGTACTGTAAATACAAAAGTAAACAATTTGTGAAAGTCTCACTATGACATGCAAAATTAAGATTTTGCTTCTATATATATCTCATATGAGCTCTAATTGAACACTTGGTTTCGTCTTTTATAATGAGTCTGTGATGATTATCTTCCCTTGCTCTACCAGACCACCATTTTGGCTTTGTTCCTTTTTTGTAACCCTTAACGTTCAATATTGATATAGCTCTTCCTCTAGAATCGCAACACAAGTGAACCTGTAAGTTATAAGACTCTGAAACAATGCATAAGAGTAAGTGAAAATACAATGCTCTTTCAAGAAGGGATTGAGATGCATCCTTATGGGCCATATCAGAAGTGGCATCTACATGGATAAATGAAGTCAATAAAGAGTGAAAAATTTGAACACACAAAAATTATATACTGGATAAATTAATTCTTAAAGAGGAAAATTCCAGCTCTATCAATGGACACTCGGTCTTCTCAAAACATATTATTTATCCTTCAATTGGAAAGAGATACCATATGCAATACTTTGTAGCCCATTGCAATCTATGTCAATGGAATAAAGGAGAAATTGTTAAGATACCACAATGACTAGTGTAAATGTAAACAAATCTTCAATCAAATTGGGAGACTAAGGGACTTATGAAAATTCTAAGTGTAAGAGTACTACTCAAACTTCTATGTTCAGATTTTCAATTTCCAGATTTGAATTTCTTATTTTGAATGTGCTGATTGCAGAACATTATTCGATTTCTATATTTGCATATCAAAGAAGGATCCGCCATAAATAAGAGAGGAGACCCGCCCCTAAGAGGCACGTCTCATGAGAGGACGTGTTTCCACAAGTGGAGACACGTCCACTCATGGAACGTGTCCCTTAGGGTGCGGCTTATGATAAAGTCGTTTATCATTGTTTAGTATAACTCATATATACCCTTCTATAAGGTGGCGGATGAGTAAGTAAATTCCGATTAATGAAATGCAGAATATAACATCATATATATAATTCGAATTTTATATGTATGCTCATAAATTCGATTAAATGTTTTTCCAGAAATATTTCAATATAAATGATAAACTTTGATCAAGTATGAATGACGATGATGCTTACAGCAATCGTCATTCATATCTGACCGAAGCTATCATTCATTAACACTCCCTCTTAGCTAGGGAAGATATTTCAAATCAAATAAGTAGAGATATCACCTTAACACGTGATATCTAAGACATGGTATGATTTCTCAATATTGTCAAGTCACATGACATTCTTCATAACATATCTTTATTATGGTATGTGCACTGACATCAAGTCACATGATGTCTACCATAATTCATGGCATATCCACGGATATAAATATCCACCATGATTATCTCTTAAGGATCACAATGATCTACAAATGATATCAAGTCCCATGATATCAATCAAAGTGTCCAAGAGATACTATCATGACATGTCCACAGATATCAAGTCACATGATATCTATCATGATAGTTTATCATTGTAGAGTCGTCACTTTACAATGTCAAATACAAGTGCTCATTATTAGAAAGATCGTCACCTTTCAATAATGTACACAGGGGGAGTAGGCCCATAAAGTCATGGAGTCACACACATGACAAAAGAGTTTACACATTAAACATCTTTATATATTAGTACAATTTATAAACAATTTGTATTTCAAACATAAATAACAAATTACATTTCAACCATACCAAGTTTCTTCCTGAAGTGCTCTACCTTGATTCGAGAGAGAGGCTTGGTGAGAATGTCTGTAGTTTGATCATTTGTACTAATATACTCCAACTGAATCACTTTCCTTTCCACCATATCTCTTACATAATGATAGGGGATCTCAATATGCTTAGATCTATCAAGAAAGACAGGATTTACAGAGAGTTTGATACAACTTTGATTATCACAATGAATAATTGTAGGATTCAAGGGCTCACCAAAGAGTCCCACAAGCAATTTACGAAGCCAAACTGCTTCTCTTGCTCCCATTGAGGCTGCAATGTATTCGGCTTCTGTTGAGCTCTGTGCAACTGAAGATTGTTTTCTGCAAATCTAGGAGATCATAGCCGATCCTAAACTGAAGCAACATTTTGATGTGCTTTTTCGATCGGTTACACTTCCAGCCCAATTTGAATCAGAGTACCCATGTAGATCTAGTTGATCATTCTTGTAAAGAAGACCATATCCAATAGTGCCTTGAAGATATCTCAAAATATGTTTCATAGCCATTAAGTGAATTTCCTTTGGCTCACACATGAATTGGCTGAGAACATTCACTGCATAGCAAATATCAAGTCTAGGTGTTAACCAGATACATCAAGGATCCAATCATCTGTCTGTAAAGGGTTGGATCTGCACACTTGGATTCTGCTGCTGCTTCTTTCAATTTGTGAAGGTTGGTTTCCATAGGTGTAGACATCGGTCTACAGTCCAACATTCCAAATCTTTTCAGAATATCAATAGTATACTTTCCTTGGTTTAGTATAATGCCCTCTGATTTCTGCCATACTTCTAAACCTAGGAAGTAGTGTAGAATGCCCAAGTCTTTCATGTCAAATTTAGAAATTAGATCCTGCTTCCCTTGAGCAATGAGGTGATCTTCTCCTGTTATTAGCAGGTCATCAACATATAAAATAATTATTAGCATATCACCTTTGATTACCTTGAAGTAGAGATTGGAGTCAGCCTCATTCTTGGAAAATCCTAATCCCAAGAGATAGCTGTCAATTCTTTCATACCAGACCCTGGGAGCCTGTTTAAGTCCATAGAGAGCTTTCTTCAGTCTGCATACATGTGAGTCAGGTTTATGTATCACAAAACCTTCAGGCTGTTCCAAATAGACTTCCTCTTCAATGGTTCCATTCAGGAAGGCAGTTTTCACATCCATTTGATGGATCTTCCAGCCTTTAGCTGCTGCAATGGCTAACATTGCTCTCACTGATGTGTAACGGGCAACAGGTGCAAATGTTTCTTCATAATCAATGCCTTCCTTTTGAGAAAAACCTCTTGCCACAAAACGTGCTTTATGTTTTTCTATACTGCCATCAGCAGCATGCTTGATTTTGAAGAGCCATTTGGAAGAGACAACAGATTTCTCTTTTGGCCTAGGCACTATATCCCATACATCATTCTTTAGAATAGACTGATATTCCTCTGTCATTGCATCCTTCCATGCTTGATGTCGGAAAGCTTCTGTAACACTGACAGGTTCTGAGTTTATGATGTTCATTAGAGCAACATAGCTAGAGAAAGGTTTGGGTCTTTTACTCTCCCTGAACGTTCCTTTGGGTGCTGCATGATCCTTTGCTTCTTTGATCATTTTCCTGGCCCAAAGTGGTCTTTTTCTGCCGTTGTCATTTGTATTTTCATTTGAAGTAGAAGGAAGTTCATGTGGCATTTCATCAGGATGCTCCCTCTGAATCTCAGGAGCAGGTTCCATTTCAAGTACTCTAGGGGAATAGGTTTTTGTCTCACTAGAACTTCTTGCCCTCTTGAATGCAATGTCTTCTTCAAAGATGACATCTCTGCTCAATTCAATTTGTTTCTGCCCGGGTATGAATATCCTGTAGGCTTTGGAGGTTTCACTATAACCCACAAATACTCCCTTCTTTCCAGAAGGTTCTAGTTTGAATCTCTTCTCTTTGGGCACATGTATATAGACAGGACAGCCAAAAATCCTAAAATGACTAATGTCAGGTTTTATGCCGGTAAAGGCTTCTTCAGGAGTTTTGTTATCAAGATGAGAATGAGGACATCTATTTTGGATATAGACAGCAGTCCTAGAGGCTTCTGCCCAGAAAGAAGTTTCAATGTTTTGGTCAAGCAGCATTGCCTTAGCAGCTTCTACAATGGTTCTATTTTTTCTTTCAGCAACCCCATTTTGTTGAGGGTTGTATGCAACTGAGAACTCCCTCTTAATTCCAGCACTCATGCAAAATTCCTTAAAAATATCAGAGGTGTATTCTTTCCCATTGTTTGTCCTTAAGGTTTTTATTTTCTTTCCAGAGAAGTTTTCAGTAAGGGCTTTGAACTCTTTGAACCTTTTAAGGATTTCTATTGACTCTTTACACTTAAGGAAATAGATCTAGGTTTTCCTAGAGAAGTCATCTACAAATATGACATAGTATAGAAATCCTGCTTTAGAAGGTACAGACATGGGTCCACATAAATCAGAGTGAACCAGTTCTAACACATTAAGGGTTTTACTCAGGCTATTTTGAAAGGATCCCTTTGTATTCTTTCCTAGGGCACAACCTTTACAAGTTCCCTCATGAGATGGTTTTAGCTTGGGTAAGCCTGTAACAAGTTTTTCCATAGAAGGTAGGGCACGGAAATGAAGGTGTCCTAATCTTCTATGCCAAATTTCATTTGTATCAACAATGTCAAGGGTAAGGGCTTGTTTAACCTCAGTGTATAGTTTGTAAAGGTACCCTTGTCTTATGCCTATGGTTAGAGCTTTCTTGATAGATGAGTTCTTAGGCCATACTAGAACTTTCCCATCCATAAATATAACTCTGTAACCATTGTCTTCAAGGGCAGAGATGGATATAAGATTTCAGGTACAAATAAGACTCCAGTGAGTTGCAGAGAAACCCCATAATTCAACTTGATGGAACACGTTCCAACCCCATTTACAGGGTATGCAGAATCATCCCCGATAGTTACTTCTTCATCAGACTTTTCAGTCATAGAGTCCAAGTGTTCTCTGAACCCTGTGATGTGTCTGGAGGAACCACTATCAATTACCCAATTTTGAGTGTTGTCAGATACTTGACTAGAAAGGGCTGTATAGAACACAAAGTTCTCAGATTCATGATCTGGGTTTGACTTTCCTACTTTGGAAAAGGATGCTTGTTGTTTAGTTCTATTAGGGCATTTCATTGCATAGTGGCCATACTGATCACATCTAAAGCATTGTACTTGAGAGATATCTTTCTTCTTATAAGATTCCTTTCCATTGGAACTTCTCTTTCTTTTAAAAGATCCTCTCTTGTAGGAGTTTTTCTTACTCCTCTTATTAGATGTTCTGTGGAGAACATGAATGTCTTCATCTATGTGTTTTTGTTTATTCTCTTTTGTGGAAAGTCTTGTTTCTTCTTGAAGGCAGTCAGTTCTTAGCCTGTCAAACTTAGGGAGTTTAGATCTCGCACTTATTCCTTGAACAAATGACTCCCATGAGTTTGGTAGGCCTCCTAGTGCAATTAGAGTTAACTCTTTGCTATCAATCTGATATCCAATTGTGGATAATTGATCCCTTAGTTCAATAATCCTCATGAAGTATGCATTAATGGACTCTCCTTTGTTTATTTGTGCATTGTTGATTTGCCTTTTTAATGCAAGAGTCCTGCAGGTGTTGTTAATCACATAGGTACTCTCAAGAGATTTGCACATATGGTATGCAGTTTCATGTTTTGCTAAGATAGGCACTATATGATCCCTAACTGCATCTACTAGAATTTTCATGGCCTTTTCATTGTTTTCAACCCATTGAGTTTTCTCAGGTTCAACCTCTGGTTCCTTTTTATTTTCTTTCACAAGTGAGTATAGTTTATTCTCTCTAAGGATCATCATGATTCTAAATTTTCATGATGTGAAGTTGTCTGCTCCTGCAAGGCGATCTTCAAATCTGATCACACTTGACATTATGAAGAATGTGATGTGAATTCTGTTTTAGAAAATACGAATTTTCTAGAGCAAACTGATTTTAGATTTGTTTTGGATTCACACAACCTGGCTCTGATACCATGTAAATGTAAACAAATCTTCAATCAAATTGGGAGACTAAGGGACTTATGAAAATTCTAAGTGTAAGAGTACTACTCAAACTTCTATGTTCAGATTTTCAATTTCCAGATTTGAATTTCTTATTTTGAATGTGCTGATTGCAGAACATTATTCGATTTCTATGTTTGCATATCAAAGAAGGATCCGCCATAAATAAGAGAGGAGACCCGCCCCTAAGAGGCACGTCTCATGAGAGGACGTGTCTCCACAAGTGGAGACACGTCCACTCATGGTACATGTCCCTTAGGGCTCGGCTTATGATAAAGTCATTTATCATTGTTTAGTATAACTCATATATACCCTTCTACAAGGTGGTGGATGAGTAAGTAAATTCTGATTAATGAAATGCAGAATATAACATCATATATATAATTCGAATTTTATATGTATGCTCATAAATTCGATTAAATGTTTTTCCAGAAATATTTCAATATAAATGATAAACTTTGATCAAGTATGAATGACGATGATGCTTACGACAATCGTCATTCATATCTGACCGAAGCTATCATTCATTAACAACTAGAAACCCTACCTAAATCTACTCAAAGGTGTGGAGAATTGGAATGGAATTTTACCATTGAACTTCCCAAGTTAGAAGGGAATGGTGGAAGTTCAAAACATTTTTTATTCATTGGAATAAATAGAAAATCCACAACAAGGTACATCATGAAGAGATTTATTAAGGAAAATAAAAATTTGCTTGGGCCCACATAAAGAACAATGTTAGTGACCCGAAATTCCATGATATCATACGATTACCTATAGAGTGATAAACATCCCAAAGTTGTGTATAAGTGCATGGAAAGGTGTCTACTGATTTTTGTCTTGGAGAAGAAATGACAATGTCTCCCATTAGCAGAATGGTGTTAGAAACTTAGAATACAACTCACAACACTAGTAAGAAAATAATCCCATTTAAGGGCCTATATCGATATATGCATCCTAGTACCAAGAGTTGTCTTCTCGGTGCTTCAAGAGTAAAATCAGTAGATGATCAATTGACCAAAACACAAGAATAATTCACCTTTTCAAAGATAATTTACAAATGGTTCAAAACAGAAAGAGAAAACAAGATTATCAAAAGGGAAGTGAGTGTCAAATTGTACTAGGAGATTGGATGTATTCATGCCTACAACCTTATAGGAAAACTTTGTTCAAGATGAAGTGTAACGAAATTTTTTGTCCTAGATTTTCTGGACCTTCAAATTTTCAAAGTGGAATATAGAGGTAGCATAGGCTCTTGAGCTACAAAAAGCAAAAAAGTTTCATATCTTCCATGTATCATGCTTGATGAATACAATCTGAGCATGCAAACAAAATTGACCAATTTTGATTGAGGGGAAAATGCAGCTCAAACTAGAAGAAATAGAATACGTGTCAAATGGAAAGATTTACCTACTGATGAGATCATTTGAGAGAACAGGTGATTTGTACAAGGATCCTCACATTTATCACAATTCGTGCTTCAAGCACAAAGCATGGATTAGAGGGGTGGAGGTGTATATGTTAAGGACATACATTTATTTTTCAAATCAACATTAATGAGAAAGTTTGCAAATTATAAATGGATTAAGTGCTGGATCATTACGAGAGGCAATTTTTATTATTTATTTATACTATTTTTCATTATCAATGTCTTATAGGAAATAAATTAGGATTTCTTCATTTCTCAATAAATTCAACAATATGTTAACTTGCAAATATAGAGGGACATAACAAAAGATGCTATCTAGTTTGTTTCTGATATTACAGCAGGCATTGAGTGATTATCGTAGCTGCATTTGTGGTTTCCTTATTGCCTTTTCATTCTATCTATACTATGTACTCCTTTTAATATCATATTAATATCTGTAAAAGGTCCTTGGCATCCTCAGCTACCTTGTAAAATGGGAGGGGTAAATATGTGCAGAAGTATGGAACCAAACAATGCATGGAATATGGAACAAAATAAGGGAATCACCATTTCAAGAAGACTAACCTAATATTTTATAAAGTCACAACTTCAAATTTGATTTTGATTACTGAACTTAGGCAATGTATCTCTAGGGACTTGAGAAGTGTCTTATAGAACTACATGTTGCTCTGGTACTGGAAACCTATACAGAAACCTTTCCAGATGCCAGGAGATGTCATTCCGCATCTCCTTTGCAATATTTCAACTTGCATTGGAATCTCCAAAGTGGCCCCTTCCACCACTACCTAAAGGCCAACTTTAATGAACTAATCCCCATGTTTTAATCTCATTTATGTAATTTAAAATTTTAATTTTAACTGCATTCTATATCTTTCTAAAGTTGTTTATTCATTTTCTTCTAATATTTTTATCGTCTTGAAATTTACATATATATTTAAATATTTTAAATTTCTGGCACCCCTGCCTGTTTTTTCTAATGGCATCCCCATCCCAGTACCTATGCTCATCCTTGGTGTCCTCATCTCCTAGAGAATTAACATAAACTGGACACTTAGGTGAGTTCTTTATGAGAATCAACATTTTAAAATATTTCTATATATGCTGGAGACAGCAGCCCTATGTGGCCATCACTCAAGTTAATTTGAAATTTGATTGTCAGCTTCAGGTGACCAGGTTGAGTGTTCAATAGAAATTACCATTTTACAAAAACACAAGTTTGAAAGCCTTAGTGGCAATGCAAAAGAGGTGAACACATTATGTGAAGCAATCCTGAATAAGGGAAAAATATTTAACTAAATTCTCTAAGAAACCATACAAAAAATGATGAAGCAAAAGTGAATTTACCTACCTTGAAGCTATCCCTATCTATTGAAACACATTTACATTGAGTAACTGAAGTAACTGTTGCAGCACGGGGTTGGCTGTTGAGCAATGCCAACTCTCCAAAGTAATCACCTCTACTGTATTCCATAACTCTTCTGCCCTTACAAATTGCCTCAGCTTTCCCCTGAAAATTTCAAGCATGCTTTAATTTCAGAATTACATCAAATCTGAATAATTTAAACGTGCCCTACAATTCCCTTTTGTTGTGTAGAACCTTAGCATTTTGTATGGCGATTCCTGCTTTTTGGGCTTCAAACATCAGCCACATAAGACATAAGAATGATGGAAAATCAAAATAGAGAATTCTTCACATTACAAAGGCATGATGATGCAACAAAAAATTTATATTTCTGTAGTCCATTCACCCTTTGGTTTAGTAGTGAAACTGTGAAACAAAGAATCTTGTCCGAGATATATATGGGTAATCCCCAACATCAAATTTCAGTAACTAATTATCACCTGATGCCTATGAGATAAATTACATCCTGATAAGTTAAAAGTGAGCCTTTTAACAATATTGTTTACTATTATTTGCTGCCTTATTTGATTTATACACTCATCTATCACAAATTATTCTTTTTCTATTATTTTTTTCAATGATGAAGAATCCACATCAATTATACTCCCTTCTACAAGGACCAAAGTAGGTGCTTCCAGGGGGTACTGAATCCTGACAGTTATTTAATGCTTGCATCAGGCCAAACAAAAATAAGGAAACAAAACCATGCTTTGTGATCTCAAGTACTCACATTTTCCAGGAAGTACATTTTATCACCAGGTTCTCCTTCAACAATAATGTCCTCTCCTTCAACAAAATATTCAGCGACCAGAACATCTGCAATTGCAGATCTCTCATGCCTATCAAGTGTCTACATGCACATAGGTACAATTCAAGGAACTGGTTAATATTACCAGTAGATATTAGCATATATCGTACTAAATTTTTTTATATTTTACCACAGATTTCGCTAGCATTGAACAATTGAGCTTTGCAGCACATCCTATACATTTTTAAGCAGGCATTCTCATATGCTATTTCATTAATTGAAAAAGAAAAAGGGAAAAAGAAGAATTATACAACATAGGATTTGATTCAAAGGCCGAAAATTCTTGGTAGCATGAAAGATAAAAACAAAAAAAGAAGAAAATCCATCTAATCATTCTGTTCCAGGGATAGATGTAGATACGATCAACAGAGCAAAAAATTTAACTATGAGGCTCTGCAGAATGTTTATTAAATAATATCTCTATAAGTAATATAATACAGAAAGAAATTCCTATACCTCCCTCTTTTAGGACATGCAATGGTATCTCTTTGACAGCATTTCAGGGACAGGGACAGCAGGGAGACTGCAGTGTGTGTGTGTGTGAGTGTTTCTGTTCCAGGGATAGATGTAGATACAATCAACAGAGCAAAAAATTTAACTATGAGGCTCTGCAGAATGTTTGTGAAATAATATCTCTATAAGTAATATAAAGAAGAAAACTCCCTTAACTCTTTCTTTTAGGACATGAAATGGTATCTCTTTCACAGCATTTCAGGGACAGGGACAGCAGGGAGACGGCAGAGTGTGTGTGTGTGTGTGTGTTTAAAATATAATAGAGAAAAAAAACTCCTTTAACTCTTTCTTTGGGACATGAAATGGTATCTCTTTCACAGCATTTCAGGGATAGGGACAGAAGGGAGACCACAGAGTGTGTGTGTGTGTTAACAGAAATATATAGAGATACTCGAATTTATACAATTTTAACCATGAATGACATTGATTTTTTTTCATTCCAACTATAATGCTATCAGCCTATGACTGGTCAATTGAGCCACAAAATCTTATGCCCTTTTCATCACCAATTTTGTCATCTTATCTCTTTGTTTAATAGTTCCATTTCTTTTTTAAAGTACACAAAGTGAAGTCTGTCATCCCCATGCCCCGTTTAAAACTATTTTTTTTATAAATTTCAAGTATTTAAATAAAAAGCAAGCAATTGTTTCCCCCATACAAGATGACTGGATGTCCTCAAGCAACCTAAAAGAAACCAAATTCTAGAAGCCAAAAGCTAGAAGTGCAATAACAAAAGATTCTAAGTAAGATGTAAACCTTAACATGTTAGAAAAGACATCCTGTGTTACAAGATTAAAAATAACATTGTGGGAGTGAGACATCACAAAGGATAGCTAGAGGAAAGATCTAGTACTAATCTATATCTAAACACAAAGAAGACCAAGGACTGACAACCTCTTCAGCCACCATTATGTTTATTGGAGAATGGCTTTTACCCACCAACTAGTCCAACTGAAATCTCCTAACACCCCGGACATTGATCCTCCAAATAGAGTAGGGGAGATATATAACATTAATTTGTCTGGATCTCCTAAAATGTGTACAAAGAAGGTAGCTGTTAGGATAGATGATGGCTCCATTGACAATGTTGAAACAAATGCTTGACTTGATTGGTGGTTCCAGTAAAAATATTGAAGAACATGGATATGTTTGGATAGGCATGAACTCCGTGTTCAGTGACATAAATACTACTAAATTTACTTCACAGTAAGGACACATTTTCTAGATTATACAACTTGTGTTGATGTATAGTGTTGAGAACTTGTTGAATACAATTTATATGTTCTTACTGTGTCCTTAACATTAGAAATAACAAAAAACCACAAATGAACCTATGAAGGTGCATTAGAAATTTAGAGCCATTAATATCATGAATGTTGTAAGAGCAATCGATGGGCCAATGGATTAACTAACCATTCAAATAAGCCTTATTTCTCTCTGAATGCAGTTTCCTAGGAAACTAGGAATCAATGGGTTCTCAAAGATAATTTTAGGTTTGTCTTAATGAATAACTTAGCACCTTCCAAGTGATCCAAAAGATGTTCCCTCCTTGGTAGCAAATATACTTTTGACAAAGATGTTATTCAATGGACAATCTTCATGTGTCATTTTCCTTTACTAGAAGTGCAGTTGCATCGTTGTAGAGTGAAGAACTAGGTCAAATATGTCCTTAAATCAGATCTTGAATTTGACACTTGTTTTTTTTTTTAATTTTTCAATTGAAAATTTGAAGATATCCTTGTACTCTTCTAAAATTTGGCTCTTTTGCTTCTAATTCACTAGGGGAATCAGTGTGGTGATAATCATAAGTACAATTTCCTACTATGGATCAACAATTTCTTATGTTGATCATAAAAATCATAGTTTAAAAAAATGCCCAAAAACTTGCAGGCTCACAACTGCTCATGAGACAAAACTCTAGGCGAGTTACTTGCAAGTTTACTTACCTATAAGTTTCCACAAGTTATAGGTGAGTTAACTTGCAATTCCAAGTAAAAAACTCACCTAATGTAGCTAAAAAAAAAGCCCATGGCCAAAAAGCATTCAATGCATTTGGAATTGTGAATTTTGCTTGATCTTGGATTGATTTGAGACTAACAATTTTTTGGGAGCATTTGCAAGGTATGTAACCTAACAATATCCCTACTTTGTTTTGTTTTTCCCTCTTAGGGTTTATTTATTATATTTTTTAAAATTTTCACTGTTATTTAGCAGCTAGCTAGCTACTAGGGATTATATTTTATAATATTTAAATGTTTATTTATGTTAGGGTTTCAAATTTAGTTTTTTACTTAGGTATGGTATCTATGGACCTTTTTTGAAGCTTGGAACTGTAGAGGGAGAAATAGGAAAAGTATTGCAATCATTGTGTAATGTCCCCTTCTCATCAGTGATTAGCCTTGCAGTTCATCAGTCTATTCCGGAACCCGTAGACTGGAATGAGGTGAAATTAGGGTTTCTTGGCTTGGAGTTTGTGGCATTTCATGTTATTTACTATTTATAGTAAATACTTATTTTTGGCAGTTGCAGTTGTCTATTCTCAGTCCTTCTCAGCTGGAGCAATTGTTATTATTCAGGCTTGGTCTTCAGTAAGCTTTATTTGGTGAAAAATATTTGATTAAGGCATTATGTTTTAATTCTCTGTTGACTTCCCCCCTTGGCCTAAGGAGATAACTTAAGTTGTTTTTAAAGTGGGGCCATGAAGGGTACGCCCTCATTAAAAGATTATTTATTCTTTATTGAAATATTCTATCAGCTTGAAATTGGACGCCACCTTTTTGAGGGATTAATATTTTTGAAAGGTGAAAAGAATTTCAAAAGGTGTCTCTTGGCGTTTCTTCTGGAAAGTGAAGAGTTTCTCAGTTTTTTATAAAATGAAGTCTTTTCTCCAACATTTGGCATCCATGAAATTATCATACTGTTATGCTGTCAAAATGACAATGGACATTTTGCTTCGAGGAAGCTGCCTCCTAGCCTCTTACCAATTTTGTGTTTGAAATACAACACCTAGTTGGATTATTTCTGCTTCTCAAATCAGACTAGCAGATTGAGTATCAAGATTGAAGAATTTTTGAAGTATTTTTACAGTTTTGGTTTACTGTTTCATCAACAGCTGAAGCTAGTTTTTGATTATATCTCTTGGAGTGATTTTAATTCTGTTCTGGGTATTTTGGCAAATCAATTCTTGGTTCAAGGCGCCCCCTTCCACAAAAAATTGGAATTTAATTCCAAGTTTCTGATTTTATCTTGCAAAATCGATTTTTCAAGGAGGTCGTACCATTTAGAAGAGCATTGGGATTCGTGCTAAATAATCTGGAGTCTTTGGTGATATTTTTGGATTGCATCTTGGGCGCCAAACCTCTAGGAAGCATTTGCAACTGATATCTCGTCATTCGGAGGTAATTTGACCAAGTTATGAGCATTTAATGAATTCACAGTTTGTTGGTTTGAATTTCCAGAATTCTAATTTTTATATCAGATTGTTACAGTTTCCAGTTTTTGGTCTTATACTTCAGTATTTGAGTGTTATATGATTGTAAAAGTTCATACTTCATGTCTAAGGTTCATTTCCTATCATTGTAATTTGTAATCTGCAGAGTTTAATTTGTAAAAGTTGAGATTAAGCATTACTAATCCGACCATTTCCAGTTCTGCAATTACTTATTGTTTTATCATTAAATTACACCTGGATGGTTTACCGCTAGTGTGGATAATCTGATTTGTAACACTCTTATACCCAATTTCATAGTGGAGAATCCCCACAGCTCTGTGGATGCCCGCCGCAGCGGATGAATTGTTTTATTTGTAATCTTTTCCCCCCACTGTTTGGTGGTAGTGAGGAAATGCTCTTCATGGCTGGTTATCCGCCTATCAGTTTCTAGTTTTCAATTCAACACTCCGTCATATGTTAGCACCTCGCCCTTAGTGGGATCTTGAGTGCACATTCTTGACGTTGAGTAGTTTTCATTCAAGTTCAGTTTTTTTCTATTTGGAGCTAACGCTAACCGAGTTGATTAAGTGCTGGTTATGTGTGTTAATTCATCGAAAAAATTGGTTAGCATATTTCAGTGGTATCAGAGCCATGATTCTGCCAACCTGTGCCCTACAATGATTCAGTAGTCAGATGAGTGACAGTGATTGTCAATACTACACCAGAAGTCAGGCCAGAAAACAACAGACACAGCTTCCGCCAGTGCCAGAAGCAGATACTTTCTCAGGGGCTTTGAGAGAAACGGGAAGAGCAGTAGATATTGGTGAAATAGTTGGGAATATGGCAGAAAGTCATAAGCAAGCAATGGATGAAAGAGATGAAAGGATGGAAAAGAAGTTTGACGGAATGATAGACATGATGTCCCGTTTATTGTCCAGGATGGATCAGCAAGCAGCTCAGAATATCATTCATCCCCAAAATAACTCAACTGGAGAAAGCAGTGGAGTTAATGGGAATAACAATAGTGGCAGTCCTGAGGTGAATACCGGAAACAAAATTGTGGGTCATGTTGATGCGGTTTTTGTGACCATACCAAACAGCTGAAGAACAAAATAGTTTGGGGCTACTCCGTCCTCTCTTGATCAAAGTATTCCATGCGCTAAGATTGCGAGAAAGTTCGCATGTTCAACTCCAAGGTTCCTTAAGTGCGAATAGACCCAGTTTGGTTGATGTGTATTGCTGTGTTCGTACGAGGGGACTTACACAATTGTCTAGATTTCTTGCAGTCAGCAGTTAATGTATGGTTTTGAAAGGGAATTCTTACGTGTATGATTTGGCAATGTGCATCCTTTCCTAAGACTAATAAGAAATATACGGAAAGTAAAGGGGAAAGGGCCTAAGAAATTTATATTCTATTCTAAATGCAGGGTATGTGGAGCTTCATTTTGATAGACTTCAACCAGATTTCACCTAGCCTCCGTCGGACAGCCTCAGTAAAATCGGTGCAATCTTCAAAGGGGATAGCGAAAGGTGTTCAAGTTATAGATTAGCATACGTACACCGTCAGAACAACGCATATAAGTATGTAAACCACAACCGAAGTTAGACACAAGATAATGTCCAGTTGACCACACAAGGCAGACTTATCATCAACAAGCCGCTAGTGGTATGGAATAAAGCGAAGCTATCTCAATAAAACAACACACACCAAAGTAAGCTACTTGCATGAATTAAGCTACTTGGATACGAAAGGAAGAAGAAACCTTGCTAGCATTTCATGACAAGACGAATTTCATCATCAATGAAAAGATCTATTATCATAAAATGTGTTACACAACAATCTCTTCAAAAGTTCTCAAAGGGAAAACTTTCTCTCTTCTCCAAATGATGCAAAAATGCTCTACAATGCTACACTATCTAGCTCTAAAGCTAATGCTCTCTCAATGTCTACTCTGATTCTGACTCCTAATTGTCTAACTATGTTACAAATGAGGGGGACTCCCCCTTTTATAGCTAGCCCAGTCCCAAAGGACGGCTAGGGTTACAATTAATAGAGTGGCCAGAATCGTGCCACCTCAGCCCTAACCCTAAAAACTGCCAGAATAGGGAGTGGTACATTAAATGAATCAAAGATTCCCACTCACTCCCAAAATAGCAAATGCAATAAATGCTCCATACTCAGTCTTCTAGAAGATCGTCCATGTAGTGTGTTCCCATTGGCCTTCTCTGCGCCAACTCAACAAATCTGCCAAATGCGACCTCAACCTCATGAACTGAAATAGGGGAACACAATCCAACCAAACTCTATCACGGTATTTGAATGCTGGGCCTTGTACAAGATTTTCTCCAAGCAGCTAATGAGTCCTGCGTGTTGGATCAAAGTGGAGAATGTAATATTTTCAAAGTCATCCTGTACAAAGGTCTTAACATCTGCGAAGAAGGGAACCAGAAACCCCTCAAATTATCAAAACTTATTTCATCTGGATTCAGCCGCCTAACAAATATGGCCTCGAAGGTGTTCTGAACTCCATCTATGATATTGGCCATAGCCTTGTGTACCCTGGCTGAATCAGTGCTGCATCGAAGAAGCCACGCCCTGTAATAGCGAAGAATACCACCGAGAGAAGTCATATTGGTCATTCGCCTGAATGACACCTCCATCAATCAGCAACTGCAATGGCACATGCCTCAACACCTCAAGACGCTGGATCACCTTACTCTGATAGATGGAAGCATCGCCCCAAGCTTGATCCACCGCATCCATCCGTGCCAAAATAGAAGAGGCCTGCTGAAAGGCAAAGGCAAGGTCCTCCATGAACTTCTCTGTCTCAGTACGAACTCCCTGTGACCCATTTGTCTGCCTCCTGTGCCATTCTCCCCAACTCTACTAAGCTGCTGATCGACTCCCTAGGAATATCCGCCGGAGGCTCTATCACTGGTACATCCTGCCCTCGAGAACGAGACAACTGCTGCACATATCCAACTAACGCCTTGTGTTCTCGTTTCAACTTCTTATATTTTCCTTCTTTTTTGAACAATCTATCCTTGAGGGCAAGGAAGGAGTTATCACACTCCTCAACAATCTGAGCACCAGTAGGGCGTCCCAAGTCAAGAGTGGTGACCACATAGTTTTCAGGAGCTGCTTCATTCCGGTCACACTCGACTCGTGGGACAGCAACGTGAAGAGTACGAGAGCCATCCTCATCGTGGAGATCTTCGAAAACTTTCTTGCCTTCTTCGGTGGAGGAGCACTGATCCGGTTCAAAAATTCTTCCATCTCAACTGCTGGATCAATCTCCTCACTCGGGCTTCTTCGCATTCTATCTCTAAGCCAATCGGGCACCTCATATAGTATATCGAGAGAACAATAGCATTACCGACTGCAACACATTCCACTTCTTCCTCACGTGGAGAAACAATAGTCCTCAGAGTGGTGAGTGTCACGACACTATATCATCATCATAGCCATCATTCATGGCATACTCTATCTCTAGCGGAAATTGAGATTGATAATAGTCCCCTCATCATCATCTTGATCAATCGGCAATTTACATTGGCACTCGGCCAATTGACTCCCTCGAGTGGAGGTTGAATATCATCACAACATAGATTGCGATTCAATGTAACCCTCTGATCAGCAAATAAAGACACCTCCTGTATGCTTGGAGAACGTGTCTCCAAAGGTACTGCCACTGTAACTCGTGGAGGTTCTGGCTGAACTAATTCTTTCTTTCTGGACTCTGGTCCTCTTGTGATCTGCTTCTTTCTCCCTGTGGTGGGCGTCCTGTGATCTCCCATCAAGTTGAAAGTCAAAGCAATTGACCTACTTTTCAATCTGCTCACCCGTCTATCAACCCATGCCCTGGTGAATGTCATAACTGGGATGGATAGAGTATCCAAATCAGCAACCTCGGGCTCTGACCAATCTATAGGCGGAAGTGGAGTATCCCGAACAGCTGCATAGTCTGGATGAACAACATCCATGTCCTCATTGACCTGGTCCGGAACTGGGACTACCTCACACTCCCTGATCAGAGTAATCGGCAACCTAGAGAACATTCTCTTCCTCACTTCAATCTCATCAACTGCATCAGCCCAATAATCCTCAATGGTGGCCTTATGTTTGAATTCCTCCAACAGAACCCAATTGATGTTATGGTGTGGGTCATAATGCTGTCGGCTTGTATGATATGAGAAATGATGAAATTGAAGCTCACTTTCAGCTTCTCTACATGCCTGTATCGAAGGACAAACCTCGTCCGAGTTGCCCATCACAATTGGAACTCTATCCCTCCTTTCTTCTTTTTCTTCTGGATTTTGTCAAAGGCTAGCAGCTGTCTAGCTATCTCTAGCATTATTATTCTGTCTTGGGTACTTAGGCAGCCTATATGGGTATGAAGAAAATCCTTGCAGCCTAATGTATGAAAATCTTGGAAATTGTATAAACCAGCACCCATACCTCTCAATTAGCTCCTGGGCATTTCTAGAGATTCTGCACTGTAACCTCTCCTGAAGCAGCCTCGTGATGTACATGGTGAATGAATCGTTGACACGTTTATAATAAGTTGTGCTCGAAAGGTGCAACTGCGTACACGCCTCATGAATTTTGAACTGGTGAGAGCCACAACCGATGGGTTCCTTGTAAGAAATTCCTCTGTACCTCGTCATCCGTGCCAACATGTAAACAAGATAGGAGCTCATGTAAAACGTTTTAGTCCTCCGCAAACTCAGGAGTTGCTCATGTATATTGTCGCTGATCATCTCAGCCCAATTGACATAATCCTTGCCTTCTAACACCAGGTTGATGTAATAAAACATCCACGGCTCAAAAATATAAGACTGAGGGCAACCACCAACCCTGCTCAGCAACATGATAAGATCACAATATTCCTGCTTCAAGTCCTCTGCTATGATCTGTTTCGGCAGCTTCGTACGAGACGGCTTCGGAGTGCTCATCCAATGAGTGTTAATTGTATCCATGCATCGTTCAAAAGCAGAAGCATACATCCGCTCCGCTCGCTCCCTGGACTTGTAGATCATGTTTCTGTGCACCGGGATCCCAAAAGCTTCACCAATGGCTGCCGGAGTGAGATTGGCAAGCACTTGGCCATCTGGTGATGTGATCGACCGGTGTTCTTTCTCGTAACAGTTGGCGCACTCCATTATCAACTCCGAACACTGAATGGCTGGCGGAAAACCAGCAGCTGCATATAGTCCACTTCGGACGATGTTGTGTGAAGTGACCGAAGCCCGATGACTTCCAATTCCAAACAACCTGTTCTTGAAGGTCTCCAGGTTGACAGCGCCCAAGTTCGTGTCTGTCAACCTGCCCAATTTCGAAATGAATTTTGACTCCGGCATGAACGTTTTGCTCAGCTTCTTGATCGTAGCTTGTCTTGAGGCAACCATTGTCCTTTCCGGTTGTCCTCGCTTCAGCCATCTGCAACATAACAAACGTTCATCAGCAATTAAATTTAATAAAATAAGGCATGATAGGGGCTGCAGTCGAATTCTAGAAGCTGCAATATCTTTCATGTTTGCAAACCTCAGCTTCTTCTCTTGAATAAGTTCAAATTCCGACACTTAGAACAAATTTCTAAGTGAACTCTGATGACCTCACTTCTCAATCAGCAATCAGCAAATTTCAACTTCAACTACTTCGTATCAGCAATCAGCAAATTTTAAACAGCAATCAGCACATAGCAAACTTCTTAACTTTGCACTTCCAACCATCAATTAGCAATCTCACAAACTAGCACTTTCGTATTTTTGAGTTCTCAACATTTCAACTCAATACAAGGCGTATCTTTCAATTCTACTCCAGCAATGGCGTTTTACTTTACTAAGCTCAAGCAAGTTTGAATCCAAATTCTTAGCAATCGGCGTACTTACTTCAATGAATCAGATTTCAGCCACTAGCAAAGTCGTACCTCCTCAAGCAACTATAATCTTCAGCAATGGCGTACCTCCTCAAGCACTTAAGGCGTCTCCTTCTCAGCAAACTCTACTTCAGCAAAATTCAAACTTCTCCAAGCTCACTCAGACTTAGCAAATTCGCCTTTTCCAGTTGTGAAAATGAGTGAAAAACTTGCTCATTTTATAGCTAAAATTCAAATTCTAGAAGACGTTAATTTTAGCCAGTGCCATTAAACTCCACTACTCCACTTCAAGAATTCAAATTTTCCCTCTCTGATGTTCCTGACACTTGTCTCCAGTCGTCGGGAATATTATTCTTCTAGAAACTTGACTTTGACTGGCGTTTTGGATTTTACTTTCGAAAATTAAATTTAAATTCACCATTTTTGAATCCACCAGCCGGAGCTCTGTCACTTGAATTCGAATTTTTAACTTCATCATCTGCTTGGAAAATTCATCTTCGAAGAATTTAATCACAATCATCTAGGCAACTCCCTTCAGACTCATCGTTCGAAAAAAATTCACTCTGAAAACTCATTTATTCACTTTTGCCTTAGAAAATTTAAAATTCTCCCTTAGGAAAATTCACCATTCAAGCACTGATTAAATTCTCTACTGAAAAAGTGTCGGCGAAGCTTGAAAGACTTAGAAATCCATCATTCATCACGAACGTCCAGTACCCAGAAGCAAATTTTCGTCAGAATGTCTCGAATTCATGGGTACCCAACGAACGGGTTCATTTAATTTTTTAATTTTGAGCCTTAGAAAAATATTATTTCCATCATTTAAACTCATTCTTCGCCTGTGATCACTCTGTGTTGTTCTGACTTCTTGAAAAAAATTTGAGTCACCTTGCATTATCATCGTCTCTGACTCCATCACTGAGAAAAGTTGCTCGTGCTCCGGAAAATTCTATCATCTGAGTTCTAGGCATATTTTCCAAGAAAAAAAAAAAATTTCCTTAGAAAATATTTTAAAATCCTCTTGCACTTTTGAAATCTTGCCTTAGAAAAAAAATTTGATTGCCAACGGAGAGAAAATTTTCACTTAGAAAATTTTTATATCAACTTCATTTGGAACATTTTATTCATTCCCGGCACGCCTTGCTCATTTCATCTTCATCCCGTATCACTTCACACTTGGAAAATATTCATTAAAAAGCCCCACGCCTAGGCAAATTTTCAACACTTAGAAAATATTTTATTTTCTTCCCCTGAGCGCTTAACACACTTCAAAATATTTCAACTCCTTCAAGATTTTTAAAATCACCTTATAACTCCCTTCAAACATTGGCGCATACTTGATATTTTATTCTCCACACTTTCAAATATTTTCCAACGCCTAGCATTTTCTAATAACACATCACCTTCAACGCCTAGCAAGATATTTCCAACACCTATAACCTTAGGCGCATATCACACCTTGAGAGGGAATTTTAAAAAAAAATCACGCCCACCACCTTTCCTTCACCACCCTTGGCGCATATCACACTTAACTCACCTTGGGCGCATTCTAAGTGTGGAGGAGGATGACGCCTTTCTTTTACCATCTTTCACCATGTCTTGGTAACATTTTCGCCTTATTCATCACCCTTAATTACTTTTTACATGCAAACATGGGCGCATTTCCTTGTAGGAGGAGGACGAACTTGCAAATGCCTTGTGACTTTTCAACTTCCGTTTTTTTGTCTTCATGTGAGCTCATTTGGGCGCATTTAGGGGGGTGAGGAGGACAAGCTTGCAAGTTGGGCGCATTTTGCATGTGATGAAGGACAAAAACTTTGACTTTTGTTGACCATCTCCTTGCTTTGGGCGCATTTCCATACTTGTGAAGGACGAAATCTCCAACGCCTTTGGGTGACCCTTTGCCTTCTAAAATTTTGTCTTGACTTGCATGATTTGGGCGCATTTTACCCCCTAAGGAGGACGAGTTTGCTTTGACCTTGTTGACTCTTTGCAAGTTGGGCGCATTTTGATGTGAGAGAAGGATGGGCGCATTTCAATGAGGGTGGCGGATTTTTTATACTTAGAAATTTTTTGAACCTTTTCCTTCCTCCATCTTGGGCGCATTTGGACCCCTGAGCAGGATGAAATTTCGTTGACTTTTGTTTGACTTTCCTGCCTTGGGCGCATTTTGCCCTCTCAGCAGGATGAACTCACATTTTCAAAAATTTTCTACGCCTCTAGCTGAGTTGGGCGCATTTCTCCATGCCTGCCGGACGAGACTCCAGACTTAGACAAAATTTTCATCATCCTCGCCAGCTTACGTGCCCTGCTATTTATAGTAAGTTCTCTGTATTCGCGCCTCTGAAGCTCGGAATGGCCTGAAATTTTGAACGTAGCATCTTCATAACCCTGTTAACCTGTCAACACTGCAACTTTTGGTCACCCTGCTATTTTAGCCTGTTTCTGAGGGTGGCTTACTAAAATAGTAAGTTTGATTCGATAGCTCCCAAGCTCCGTTCGAGTTGAAATTCGAATGAGGCGATCCTCACCACGTGACTCTGGCTGAAGCACACATGCACCGGGATTTACTATTTTTAGCACGTTTCAATTTGACTTACTATAAATAGTAAGTGCTCCGTTTGACCTCGAAGTTTCACCGCCAGATAGCTTGAAGGACACTGATCGCGGTGGTTTACATCGGATTTCAAGATTTTGACTTTTGATGCCTATTTTAGGCTCCGAAGCCGGAAACCCTAATTTGCATTGCATATGATTCAAAAGATCTCCGCTTGCTCTCGCCGCGCACCGATGACGGCTTGATTCTGAATCCGAAGCGCTGCCAGACACACCGCTAAAATAGTAAAAGTTCCTTATCAGTGAGAATCCTTGTTTGCATGTCACACCATCGCTAAGCTCTAAAACCCATCGGAATCAATTATATGCAAAGAAAAGCTCGACATGCAAACCTCTAAAATAGCCTCCTGGTCAACTCGAAGTGGTCATCTCGACTTGCATGTTACATCGCTATGGTTCAAAACCTAAGAATATCCGCATGCAAAGAAAATCAGATCTAGACCCAACCGCTTTGAAGCCTGATGCTAAAATAGTAAGTTGTCCAATTTTGCTCAAATTTGGCATGCAAGCAGTCTGATGTACTCTGAATGCTGTGTGATGATCGGAATCTCAAAAACGCTGACAAATTGCCTGGAATTGCAGACTTACTAAAAATAGTAAGTATCTCGAAATCTGATGAAAACTGGCTGGAAGCCTGCTGGATGCCTGCTGACAACATTGTTAAGTTCAATTTTCAATTTTCTCACTTTACTTGACCTTGAATTGACCAAAAATGATGAAACCCTAATTTTAGACTTGGCCAATATTTTCACGTTTAAGCTCAATGACGACACAACCCCCCCGGAAAGACGGACACCAGAAAAGAGACAGAGAGAGAGAGAGAGAAAAACCCAAGCCAAAAGACCGGAACGGAGCAAAAATTAGGGGGTCCCCATCTTGAATGGGGCGATGTGTGAAAAGGTCACAACAGGTCAGCATACCACAATTCCTAGTGGGTCATCCTCTAGGCCTCTTTTTCCCGTCTTTACGACTGTGGAAGAGCAACAACAGGTTGAGGCTACACCAAACTTTGCTGATGATTCACGTCAAGCTTACATGGAGTACGTTACTTTACCTCTTGACTTGAGAGGTACTTGGACCTTTGATCAATACATGAATCAAAGGAGTCGGAGAAATGGAGGAAAGAATGATCATTGTCCTCCTATGGCACCTAGAAATGATTTCTACCAAGCATTGGGAAAGATTATGATGGAACATTTTGATGGTAGTAATAAGTGTACAGCCAGATCATGGGTACAAAAGTTAGATAACTACCTCTCTCTAAGACCCATGCCGGAAGAAGATGCTATCAAATTTGCTACTTTGCATTTAGATGGGATAGCTCATGAATGGTGGACTCATGGTTTGGTCACTCTTGGCCATAACCTTGTTCGCACATATGGAGAGTTTACCAATAAGTTGATTGAAAGATTTGATACCAAAGATCCAGAATTGAGATTCAGAGAATTGGCACAATTGAAACAGCAAGGATCTTTAGAAAACTATGTGGCTGATTTTCAGAGATTGTTAGTAATGGTGCCTAACATTACTGAAAGAACACTTGTAGTTCTTTTTGCTGAAGGTTTAATGGAGCCTTTGAAGGGTTGGGTCAAAGCATTTGATCCACCAACGTTAGATGAAGCTATCAAGAAAGCTAGGAGCATGGAGTTGGCAGCCCCAAGGCCTAAGTTTCACTCAAAACCATTCAGCCATAAGAAAGATAAAAAGCCTTCTTCAAATCTGCCCAAGAAGTTTCCACCAAGGTTGTCAGAAGAGCTCAAAGAACAACTTAGAAAAGATGGAGTTTGTTACACTTGCCGTGATCCTTGGGTTAAGGGTCACCGTTGCTATGGAAGAGGCAAAGCAAATCGAATGGAGGGCTATTCTGATTATGGATCAGAATCTGATTCGTCTGATCAGCAATACGAATCAGCAGGTAGTGAAGGTGAAGAAGATCCAGAAGACAAGTCCGAAGAGGTGGGAGATGGTAGTGCTTTTGCACAACTATCAAGTTTTCAAAAAAATAAGTCCTTTAGGGTTCATGGAGTTGTGAATTCACAAAGGATAGTTGCTCTAATTGATACCGGAGCAACTCACAATTTTATTGATGAAGGATTAGTTGCTAGAAAAGGTTTGAAGACTGAGGAATTTGATGGTTTCAAGGTAATGGTTGCTGATGGTTTTTCTATGTCTTGCACAAGGAAGATTCCTAACCTATCTATGCAATTAGGGAATCATGAGATTAAAGATGATTTTTATGTGGTGGGAATTGGAGACATTGATGTTGTGTTGGGCATACAATGGCTGCGATCTCTTGGTGAGATCACATTAAATTTGCAAACCATGGAACTTAAATTTCAGTCTAATGGAAGGAAGGTTGTTTTAAGAGGGATGTCAAATGGAGGCCCTAAAATTGTGTCCTTGAAGAGGATGGAAAGGCTGATCCGTCACGATTAGGTTGAATGGGCTGCTGAATGTATGGTTCTACCAGCTGATCCAATAGAGGAGAAAAGGCAATATCACCCTGATATTCAAGCCTTACTTTCGAAGAAGAGCAAAGTCTTTGGAAGCCTACCTCCTGGAAGACCTCCTGAAAGAGGTTCTGAGCATATAATTGAGTTAGAGGAAGGAGCCAAGCCTGTCATGACTACACCTTACCGTTATCCAAAGAAGCAGAAAGATGAAATTGAAAAAGCTATCAAGGAGCTTTTAGAGAGTGGTTTCATTAGACCAAGCAAGAGTCATTTTGCTTCTGCAGTGGTGCTGGTCAAAAAGAAAGATGGCACAATGCGTATGTGTGTTGACTATCGCGCATTGAATCAGAAAACCATCAAGAATAGATATCCTATCCCTAGGATTGATGAGCTTATTGATGAGCTCCATGGGGCCATGTTCTTCTCAAAGATTGATCTTCGTTTAGGCTATCACCAAATCAGAATGAGAGAGGCGGATATAGAGAAGACAGCATTTAGATGCCATTTTGGGCATTTTGAATTTCTTGTCATGCCTTTTGGTTTGACAAATGCTCCAGCTACATTTCAATCTTGTATGAACAAGATTTTTAGACAGCAGTTGAGGAAGTTTGTGCTTGTCTTCTTCAACGACATTCTCATATTTAGTAAGTCATGGGAAGAGCACCTTAAGCATTTGGAAGAAGTGCTTAGTATTTTAGAGGCAGAATGTTTGTTCGCCAAAGAATCAAAGTGTGAATTCAGGTTGATAGAACTCTTATATCTTGGCCACATTATTAGTTCACAGGGTGTGAAAGTGGATCCAGAAAAGATAAGGGCCATTCTTGATTGGCCAACTCCAAAGAATATTTCTCATTTGAGAGGATTTTTAGGGTTATGTGGATTCTATAGAAGATTTGTGAAGGGTTATTCTCATCAAGTAGCACCTCTCACAGATCTTACAAAGAAAGGAGTTTTTCTTTGGACTAAGAAGGCACAAGAAGTTTTTGATAAGTTTAAGCAAATCATGAGTACATGTCCAGTGTTGGCTCTTCTGGATTTTACAAAATCCTTTGAATTACAATGTGATGCTTTAGGTGAAGGTGTTGGAGCTGTTCTAATGCAAGACAAACATCCTATTGTCTTCGAGAGCCGAAAGTTGAGAGGAGCAGAAAAAACTTACTCCATTTATGACAAAGAGATGCTTGCTATCATGCATGCTTTGTCTAAATTCCGTCAATACTTGGTGGGAAGTAAATTTGTTGTTAAGACTGACCACAATAGTCTTAAACATTTTATGCGCCAAAAGGATTTGAATGAAAGGCAGCAGAAGTGGGTAAGTAAGCTCCAAGCATATGACTTTGACATTGAATATGTCAAAGGGAAAAATAATATAGTGGTTGATGCTCTTTCAAGAAGACCTCATTTGCAGTCACTTTGTGAGTTATCAGCAGATTGGAAGGAGTTAATTGCTGTTGATTCTGTTAAAAATCAGTTTGCAACCAACTTGCTAGAAGGTCATTTGGTTGATGGTATAATTTACTATAAAGATAGAATCTTTTTAGTACAAGAATCTAAGCTTAAAAAGAAGATTCTACAATCTTTTCATGATGTTCCCCTTGCTGGTCATCAAGGGATTTTCAAGACTTATAAGCAGATTCGTGAAAGATTCACTTGGAAAGGGATGAAAGAAGAAGTCTTGAACTACATTAGAGAGTGTCCGATTTATCAAAGAAATAAAAATGAACACTCTTATCTAGCCGGTCTGCTACAGCCCTTGCCCATTCCAAATCAGAAATGGGAAAGTATTGCCATGGATTTCATCACGGGGTTGCCCAGGGTGCAAGGACGTGATTGTATTTTTGTTGTGGTTGATAGACTAACGAAATTTGCTCATTTCTTTGCTGTCACTACTTCATTTATAGCAGCTCAAGTGGCTGAGTTGTTTTTCAGAGAGGTATTCCGTTTGCATGGGTTGCCTAAAACTATTGTCAGTGATAGGGACAGCAAGTTCCTAAGTGTTTTTTGGCAAGAGATCTTCAGATTGAGTGGGATAGTGCTTACTCCAAGCACTAGTTATCACCCACAAACAGATGGGCAATCGGAAATTGTTAACAAGTGGTTAGAGGGCTACCTAAGAAACTATGTTTCAGGACAGCAAAGAGCTTGGATTAAATGGCTTCATTTAGGAGAGTATTGTTATAACTCTTCCTATCACATGTCAATTAAGATGTCACCTTTTATGGCTCTTTATGGTTATGAAGCTACTAATTTTGTTGATTTAGTGTTTGGTGATAGTAGAGCTCCACAAGCACTGGTTATGTTACAACAGAGCCAAGACATCCTGAAATCCCTCAAGGAAAATCTGCAACAAGCTCAAAATCAGCAGAAGTTATACGCTGATCAGCAGCGTGTTGAGAGCTCTTTTGAAGTTGGGGACATGGTCTATTTGAGGCTTCAGCCATATAGACAATCTTCTCTCAAGAAAAGTGGTGCGGAAAAGTTGAAGCCACGTTTTTATGGTCCTTTCAAAGTCACCAAGAGAATTGGTGAAGTTGCTTATGAGTTGGAGCTTCCAGCTGAAAGCAAAGTACATAATGTCTTTCATGTGTCACGCCTCAAGAAGGCAATTGGACACAACATGGTGGCTACTTTAGAATTACCTCCATTGGATGAGGAAGGTCAGTTGGTGTTGATTCCTGAAGAAATTCTTGATACTAGAGAGCGTTCTTTGAGAAGAAGGACAATCAAAGAATACTTGGTTAGATGGAAGAATTTTCCTATTGAAGATGCCATGTGGGAAGGTGAATAGATTTTGTTGCATCCATCTTTTCAGTTGCTTGAGGACAAGCAATTTCGAGGAGGGCGGACTGTAATGTCCCCTACTCACTAGTGATTAGCCTTGCAGTTCATCAGTCTATTCCGGAACCCGTAGACTGGAATGAGGTGAAATTAGGGTTTCTTGGCTTGGAGTTTGTGGCATTTCATGTTATTTACTATTTATAGTAAATACTTATTTTTGGCAGTTGCAGTTGTCTATTCTCAGTCTTTCTCAGCTGGAGCAATTGTTATTATTCAGGCTTGGTCTTCAGTAAGCTTTATTTGGTGAAAAATATTTGATTAAGGCATTATGTTTTAATTCTCTGTTGACTTCCCCCCTTGGCCTAAGGAGATAACTTAAGTTGTTTTTAAAGTGGGGCCATGAAGGGTACGCCCTCATTAAAAGATTATTTATTTTTTATTGAAATATTCTATCAGCTTGAAATTGGACGCCACCTTTTTGAGGGATTAATATTTTTGAAAGGTGAAAAGAATTTCAAAAGGTGTCTCTTGGCGTTTCTTCTGGAAAGTGAAGAGTTTCTCAGTTTTTTATAAAATGAAGTCTTTTCTCCAGCATTTGGCATCCATGAAATTATCATACTGTTATGCTGTCAAAATGACAATGGACATTTTGCTTCGAGGAAGCTGCCTCCTAGCCTCTTACCAATTTCGTGTTTGAAATACAACACCTAGTTGGATTATTTCTGCTTCTCAAATCAGACTAGCAGATTGAGCATCAAGATTGAAGAATTTTTGAAGTATTTTTACAGTTTTGGTTTACTGTTTCATCAACAGCTGAAGCTGGTTTTTGATTATATCTCTTGGAGTGATTTTAATTCTGTTATGGGTATTTTGGCAAATCAATTCTTGGTTCAAGGCACCCCCTTCCACAAAAAATTGGAATTTAATTCCAAGTTTCTGATTTTATCTTGCAAAATTGATTTTTCAAGGAGGCCGTACCATTTAGAAGAGCATTGGGATTCGTGCTAAATAATCTGGAGTCTTTGGTGATTGTTTCTGGATTGCATCTTGGGCGCCAAACCTCTAGGAAGCATTTGCAACTGATATCTCGTCATTCGGAGGTAATTTGACCAAGTTATGAGCATTTAATGAATTCACAGTTTGCTGGTTTGAATTTCCAGAATTCTGATTTTTATATCAGATTGTTACAGTTTCCAGTTTTTGGTCTTATACTCAGTATTTGAGTGTTATATGATTGTAAAAGTTCATACTTCATGTCTAAGGTTCATTTCCTATCATTGTAATTTGTAATCTGCAGAGTTTAATTTGTAAAGGTTGAGATTAAGCATTACTAATCCAACCATTTCCAGTTCTGCAATTACTTATTGTTTTATCATTAAATTACCCCTGGATGGTTTACCGCCAGTGTGGATAATCTGATTTGTAACACTCTTATACCCACTTTCATAGTGGAGAATCCCCACAGCTCTGTGGATGCCCGCCGCAGCGGATGAATTGTTTTATTTGTAATCTTTTCCCCCCACTGTTTGGTGGTAGTGAGGAAATGCTCTTCATGGCTGGTTATCCGCCTATCAGTTTCTAGTTTTCAATTCAACACTCCGTCATATGTTAGCACCTCGCCCTTAGTGGGATCTTGAGTGCACATTCTTGACGTTGAGTAGTTTTCATTCAAGTTCAGTTTTTTTCTATTTGGAGTTAACGCTAACCGAGTTGATTAAGTGCTGGTTATGTGTGTTAATTCATTGAAAAAATTGGTTAGCATATTTCACATTGTGGGATCAAGACAAAAGGTATCAACTGCTTCAATTATCATTTTGCATGATCTATGGAAGAGATGTTTCACATTGTAATAAAGTAGAGCTTAATGTTATACAAGAGGTTATCACACTCCTTTCTTCATATGAGAAGAGGCAGAAAAATAGGTGGCAACAGATGTATTGGCATGAGATGTTATTATGAATCTGATATCATATGAAGTGTTTTGAATCTGAATACTTTTCTAGCTACTATGATGTGTTTTGATTCTTTTCTAGCCACTATAATCAAGATTTATGATCATGTCACTGTTGAACTTGAAACTAATTAGTAATAACTATGAACTTATGAAGTACATTGAATGATCAATGATGGCTGATGAGTAATTGTGCATTGCTCTTTTTTTTAATTTATGAAATTATAAATGAATGAAAACCTGCATAGTGCTTATCAATTATCACTTATAGTTCTCTACAAGCAGTTTTATGATTTTTTTATTAAAGGGTAAAGGTGGGTTTTTGAAAGGCTACAAACCCTTATACAACCAAGAGAAATAGATAAAGAAAAAACCACACCAAGGGAGCAGCATAGATATTAAGTAGGTGAAGAGAAAAACAAGACTGCAAGAATGCTAAAAGAAAACACAGAACCAGCAGCCAAACATAGCCTAAAGCACAAAATAGGGAACTTGAATAGAGAAGGACAGAGGAATTGAGAGCTATAGTAGGCTCCCACTCCTTTTTGAGGAACTAAAGATGGCATTTCAGAAAATCCTTCACCTCATCGATCACAGTGATGTTCTTTGTGTGATTTCATCTTCTCTTAGTAGGGCCCTCTTTGTTTTTTAATCCCATCTAAAGCATATGGGTACTCACAGCACAATTTTTAATGGTAGTTCTCCTCATATTTATCACCTTATTGAGGTCAACCTATATGGAATGTGTTGGCGTAACAACTAGCACCTCTGGAGTAAGAGTTGGTACGGACAGCTATGCACACTATGCAATGAGTGCTCTTCAAATTAGAAGGGGAAGCTCCCTCGTTGTGCTTGACAAAAGTACTTGCAAATGGAAATAAACTAAACTATATCCTGTCTTTTTGTTTCAGCTGTAGAGGTACAAGGCTTTCTCGAAAACTATACGTTGCAGCTGAGTATTTTCTGGTTTTGCAGACTACTAACTACAACTAAACTTAATTACTTAAATTCTATCCAGTTTCCTCAAGAAAAACAGAGCATGAGGAAATGGAGCAAGGTTTGACTATCAGATGATAAACGAGTGTAGATTCTCAACTTGAAGGCAAGGTGGCACATCTATCAGCTCAATCTAAACACGCTTATTGGTAACAACAACACACGATAAACTGTATACGGATTCTCAACTTGAAGGCAAGGTGGCACGACTATCAGCTCAATCCGAATAAGTTTATTGTTCACAACAACACACGATAATCAAGTGCAGATTCTCTACTTGAAGGCAAGGTGGCACAACTATCATCTCAATCTGAACAAGCTTATTGAACACAAAATAGATTTTATCTAACTATGGAAAGAATTCACCATTACGATTGCATGAAACCCTATGTGGCATAACAATTAATCATAATAGTAAAGACGCATGAACAAATACCAAAAGAGCAATATTGAGGGCAAGGTAGGCACAACATATATTTCTCTCTCGTGCAAAAGTTATTTACAAATGAGCAAAAGCTCTTATTTATATACATCAAGGTGTAGGGAACCCTAAAATCACCTTGAGTTAACTACGGTCTTGCAATGCATGCAAGATTTATTGCTAAGCCCTAATTAAGCAAACTATATAGTTAACTGGAAAACTACCATCAGTTAACTGAAACATCTAATCTAAAAATGGACAATTGTGCGAGCATGCACGTCCTTATTGAAAGCGAGTTAACTAGAACACTACCATCAGTTAACGAAAACCCTAAATGAAACTCCAAGTGTGTAAAGCTAATCTCAGAATAGATATGCATGAGACAAGACAGCGAGTTAACTTGAGAAAGTAACGCCAAGTTTACCTCCTGTGTGAAATATCTATCCTGAGAGGTGGGAACTGAAGTTTACTATCCGTGATCTCGAGCAACCAATCCCTCAACGAGATTGTAAACTATATCACTATCTGAAGCTATGAGACTCTGTCGAAGAATGCTATGTCGGTGCAGCATATCCTCACCAGCTGTGATCTGAGACTGAAGTTCCCCTCTGCTCCGTGTTGCCTCATCGAACAATGCTAACATGACTGTAAGCTGAGTAACCTTACAGCCAACGGTCTCCCCATTGAAAATGGTATGAATGAGTGCCTGGAGCTCTGACTGAACATTGGTAAGCTCAACGTAGGCACCACCCTCGATCTAATATCGGCACGGTAAGCGAGATACTAGAGTCCTCACAAACCGGAGTGCACTAGTAACGTGCTCTCTACTCTCAACCAACTCTGACGCCAAAGTCTCTTCTATCTTTGCCTTGAAAACCAACTGTGTTTTCCAAGAATAAATAGCTTCCCTATCCTCTGCATCTGTGAGTGTATCAAATGCCACACTCAGGTGAGCAATCATAATCTCATCCTAGGGTTTATTAATCGCCATATCTCGCTCCTCATCCTGGAGACGAATACGGAGCTCTCGTGCATTATACCGCAACTGATACAACTCTGTAAGCATAACACGGCCTCTAGCAATGAATTCCTCCTCCCACTCATCCAAACGCTTGTCATATGCAACTAAGTGATTAAGTTGACTCTGCTTTGCTGGAGGCTCAAGCATCAGTGGGAGTGTGGTGATGACCTCTGGTCTATGCACAAGGCTAGAAATATATTGACGAAGCTGTCTGATTTCAGCCTTGAGGGCTGCCTTATCTTCTCCATCCTTCAATATTCTATCCCTGGCACTGTCTGTAGCAACCTGCAGTAGATCGACCTGGGTCTGGCGTGTGCTACGACCAAGGTTAACTGTGATAACCTCGAAGTCCTGAGATTCCAACTCAGCCAAAGTCTTCCCCTGTGGAGGTACAGCAGTCTCAACGACAATCTCCATATCAGTGTTCCTTTCTACGTGAACCATGTTCTTGACCCTCTTGTCTGGAGCATCCTAATAAACCTCATCAAAATCGGAATGATTAAGAACATAGGATGGCTGCCTCCTCTTCCTTCCTAGCTGAGTTTCGATCCAAGATTGATCTTGACTAATGCTACTGGAAGGGTCTGTACTAGCAACAGGAGGTTGCGACGAAAGTGAACGCGTAGAGGACCCACTGCGAGGTGGAGAGTCTAAATCCAATTCAATGTGAATTGGGACTGGTGACAGCTCTGGAACTGGTGTAGGAACTCGAGGTTGAACCTCAGGCATTGGCGGACTCTGAACTGGTCTCTGAACTGTCTCTGTGACCGGCTTTCTTTCAGGCTATGTGTGTGTATTAATAGCAAGCGCCTTGCCCTTTGAATTGTTTGGCGCTTGACCTTTCTTAGGAGGGTTACTCCTTTTCTTTTGTTTGGGTTTCGACGAGGAAGATAGCGAAAGATTCACCACCACTGGCGGCTCTGCTTTGGGCATACTTACCCTCCTAGTCTTCTTGCTGTCGAGGTAAAGTATACTGTTCTGAATAACTCTACTTGACCTCTCCTTGACCATTGCGTATTCCTTGGCGTACCAATCAACTGCTGGCAACAGTTGTGTATCAACCTGCTCTCTGAAAAACTGAGGAAGAACTTCTCCCTCATCATCTGATAAACCTCCCACATCTTCTGATAAGAAAACAGAAATCTGTGAGAGAGAGAAGCGGCCGTAACTACGTCTGCGAACCTCGAAGTCATCTGTGCAATTTGCCCAGTAATCTTCCATAGAAGGCTCATGAAATATACCTCCAGCAAGACGAGTTGTGTAATGACCTGAAAGATCATAGGCACGTGCTTCAACAAGATACTTAAGATGATATTTCTCAAGCTCTTGCCCTGCAACTTTGGCATCAATTGCCGTCTTGCACCAATACATTCCAAACTGAAAAGGAAAGTTGATAGATGGTTTGTGCCTACAGCGTAAAAGACGATGAACATCATGCATCTGTCTCAGGAACTCCTGAAGATTGTCTTATCCAAAGGATAGCGTGGAAGCATAGCTGGATTTTCTCAAATCTGTGATACTCGGATGTAGGTGTAAGTCGGGAACTGAATAAACCAATCTGCCCAACCATCCATCGCTGCCCTAGCAACTGCCGAG
Source organism: Sequoia sempervirens (assembly GCA_007258455.2). NCBI lineage: Eukaryota > Viridiplantae > Streptophyta > Pinopsida > Cupressales > Cupressaceae > Sequoia > Sequoia sempervirens. The sequence goes on from VDFB02008528.1 coordinate 470,394, forward strand.
ATACGAACGTGCAACTCCCGGTCCAAATTCCTCACTGTATAAGTCAAAAAGCCTCATGAACACGCTTGAAATGATGTTCAGCCTTAGTGAACTCAAGCTGATCATAATACTGATAAACTTTCTGAACACTGAGAATGCCCACGGTGTTTAATCCTCGGAATTGACCCTGATAAGTGATCAAGTACACGAGATACGAACACATGTGAAACTCATGGGCAACTAGGAAACCGGTGATCTGCTTGTGGAGAATATCGCTAATGAAGGATGCCCAGTCAAAATGCTCCTGCCCAGAAATGATGCGACCAATAATGTAATACATCCAAGGCTGGAAAACATTCGCATGTGCTTGACCTGAGACACGATTCAGGAGTGTAATTAGAATCGCGTACTCATCCTTGTATTCACCACGGCCTACATTGTTTGGCAATCCGTTCTTTGCTTGTTTTAACCATCTTTCTGCCATCTTCTTTTGACACTTGTCCACATCAGCGTCAAATGCCTGCTCACACTGCTCCATGGAAATAACCAGACTGTTCGGGTGTTGAGGAATGCCAAAACTTCTTTCAATATCCAAAGGTTTGAGACTGCAAATGACTCGTCCGTCAACTGACACTATCTCACGAGTAGTAGAATTGTAATGCTTAATACAAGCCATCACGAATTCAATACAATGAACGGAGATAGGTATGGAAGCGGCCTCTAATAAGCCAGACTGCTCAATATTTTGGATAATTGAAATTCTGATCTTGACCGGATCTAGAACTGCTTCTGGCAATACTTTGTGAAGATCTGTCTCAACCAACCTGAGGAAGTCATGAGTAAGGACTGTTTTGGTCCTGTATTCGAGCTAAGTGAACTGCATTCGAAAAAACTCGCCTGTTGACTGTGAACTTGACTATGTGCTGACAAGATTTCGGAGAGCTAAAAATAGCCTGCGAGAGTTAAAAATAGCCTTTCGAAGAGTTATTTTCAGCGAAAAATCTGAGATATGGGTTTTGTCCAGAAAAAGATTCTAAGACAACCCAGAACGTCAGATATGCGAAAATATGACTTCTACTCGATCGTACAAAGAGTTTTCAGTTGAGAAAATTAGTAACTCGAGAACGAATGTTCTGAAGTTAAAAATTCTTGAAAAATCAAGCGCACAATTTTAACTCGAGGAAAATTTATAGAAATGATCCAGATGTTTGAACTTGTCGGATCTGCCAATTTCAGGAACATGCGAACCAAAAACTGAGAGAAATCTGAGAATCAAGGAGGAAAAAGACGTTTTTTGTGTGTTCTTCTTCAATGAAAATCGCCCTTGAATTCTTCAGATTGCTGATAATTGTGAACTTTTAATCTACAAAAAGATATGTTAGATAAAATCGCCTTTGGGAATTGATGAGGAATTCGCCTTTGATCTGAAAGAATTCGCCTTTGCTTGAAAACCACAAATTTATCTTGAAATTGCGCCTTTGTTCTTTGAGAAAATTCGAATTTGCCTCTTGAAGAAAATACGAATTTCAATTGAAAGTGTGAGAATTCGCTTTTGCCAACTGAAGAATTTGCGAATTTGCCTAAGGAATACGCCTTTGATCTTGAGAATTGAATTTATCTTGAAAAATACGAATTTCTCTTAAGATATGAAATTTCTCTTAAGAAATACGAATTTCTCTTGAAGCTTTATGAATAATAAATGAAGATGGCGCCATGCTTAAATAAGATGAAATTCGCATCAATTTTGACTGCAAGAATTCGAAACCCTGATTTAAAATAGAAAACCTCTGATTGGTCCCTTCTCAGTTGAACTGCCACTGACTGGAAGTTTGAATTTAAATAATAATAAAATATTCATCATGCAAATAGCAAAGGCGCCAAAAAGAGAAAATCGCCACTTAATGCTAAAATTGCAAAATAAATATTAAATATTTTGAATTTCAGTTGACAATTTGAATGAAGCTTTAGGATTCACCGTTAGACTTCACCGTTTCCAAAAAGTCATCTTTTGAGCTCATAGGCGTCCATTTGCTCAAGATATTGCACTTTTTATTAACTTCCTATTTTATAGCTGACGATAAAGTCACGACTGGCCATCTTCGACACTGATTTCTGAGTGACCAGGTGATGCTGAGACCGAGCTGAGATATCCATCACGAAGCTTGCTGAGCAAAGAGGAAATGTCCGCTGGGAGTCAACACTGCAAAATCCATCATTTGACACCCTAAAAAATTAGGCGCCTTTGATTAAATTCATTTACAAGTTCCAGACTTACCATTTTCCTAAACTGCCATCTGACACTTCAAACGGCTACTGACGGCGAACGGTGAACCCTGCTGACAAAAAACCAAGCTCACTGCATGACTGGAGACATTCTGCATCCAACGGATATACACACGACGACTGGAAATTGTATTAAGGGCCTCAAAAGTAAAAGCGCCCCTGGCCTCCAGTTGCACTGGCAGCATTTTGACAAAAGTTGAACTGTCATCCAAGTATCCTACTTTGACCTCCGATACTGAGAGCTGGGATGACCCGATTCGAGCCACGTTTGTTTTAACGGATAGCCAGAAGAATTGACAAGAGAAGGTTCTAGAGGCGACGAAGCAAGAAAACTGCTTCTAAGACCTCAAATAGAAGGGTGCCCATCCCAAGATGGAAAAAACGACCAACACTTAGCCATTTTGCGAGTTGTCTTCACCTTTCAACACTTCGCCAAAGACCTTGCACGTACGAGCGACTGCCAAATCCTGGAAGCTGGTGGCTGGGCTCGTTGAATAGATAAAGTAATTACGCTTGAATCCCGTGAAGACTTCGAAAGCGAACGACCTCATCTGTCAGGCCTAAAGGCTAGGCGCCTCTGGACTGTAGAAATACAAAGAAAACCTTGTGCCAGTCTGCCCATGAAATGACGTGCTTGGTAGAAACTTTGCCATGAATGCCTGAAATGTTGGATCGACAAGCAACTTGGTGCGTTGCGGAGCTGGACTAGAGTGGTACTGATGTCAGGAAGACCTCGTCAACAAACTTGACCATCTCAAGGGTCATTTTAACCAGCGCCCCTGAGCTATACTTGCGCTGGAAATGCAAGGAGGAAGCTGAAAGACATGAAAACCCCCTTATAAGCTCATCTTCTGACGTCGGCTGCCGGAGCTTTGGGACTCGGACGACTGCGTTTGATAGTTCGTTGGACGAGCAGACTAGATGTGAAGAAATTGACTGCACCCATCATCAGAAAAACCAAAATCCAATCCTCCATCTAGAAGGGCGCCCTCAAGCTACAGGCGTGCTTTTGCTAGAAAAGAACAAGTTTCCACCATGTAGAATTTTGGGAATTTCAACTTCTATCGCCATTTTCCGGAGTTACGGGTCTTGGATACCTTCGCTAGATAGCTCATCGGATAACCAGACCAATTCTGAAGAGATTGACTATATTTATGAGCATTTTCAACAAGATCTTGACCTCCTTCTAGAAGGGCGCCCCTAGGCTATAGTTGCGCTTTCTTGCTTTTCTCTAAGAAATCCTCATAATTTTAACCTTTAAAATCATCATCTTGATCACTGAAATGACCATGTGTAATGTGAAATGTTGTTGCGAAACGCTCCTCTATCATGAAATACTCCATTCCGAGTCTCAGTATCAGGTTCTGATCAATAAAACTGCCTTTGACTGACAAACTACTAACAAAACTCCATGCTTGATATTGCCCAAAAACTATACTTGACATCATTTTAGCAAGATTTAGACTCTTTTAAACAAAATGCCTTGATGAAGCAAAAATTTTGGTTTTGGGTACAACAGAATGCAACTTGGTTTCAAGATGCTTAACCCTACCTTCCTGTTTTTGCCCCTCACCTTTAAGCTTTACTTATCTCCTCCAATTTTATGATTTATTATGCATTTTTGTTAAAGATTATTTTGTAAATATATATGTTTTTCAATGTTCAAAAAAACTGTAGAGCTTTTTGCCAAATTTTTTCCTTGTTGACGTGTCTAATTCAAATTTGGGTTTACCAAGTTTTGTTGAGTCACAAGTTTTAACCATAGTTACTAGACTCACCTAGACTCAGAGAGTTGCAAGATGAATGACCTTGAACGAGTTTGGGAAACTCAGCAATTGGGTACTCGCCAGACTTGGTGAGTACCATGGGAAAAACTTGGTCACGGTTGGGTAAGTAAAAAATAGGGAAAAAAAAAAGAAAAAAATAACAATTCTCTAAAAAAATGTCTTATATTTTGTCTTCTACATATCCTAAAAGCAACTTCATTTCATTTTCAAGCCAAAGGAGAAGGAAAAAAGAGAGTTTTGAGACAAAATTGGATTGTATTGAAAGAAAACCAGCAAGGAGATTGAGCAAAAATCGGTGGTTGAATCACATTTGGGCAGGTTTGTAGCTACTTTTGTTGCATCTAGAGGAGTCTACAAAGGATTGGGAAGAACTCACCATTTATTTTAAGCAAGATTTAAGAGGTAAGATTGTATTTTGAAGGTTTTTTTTGTTTTTTTAATAAAAAATCATTTCTCTTTTATATTTCTTTTTATTTTTTCTATTTTGTTTTAGTGGACGAAAAATCAAACCCTAGGTATGTTCAATTTTTTTGTTGAACAAACCCCAGGATTTTCTTGTAATTTTTTTTAGTTTTATAGTTGCAAACCCTATCTTTTTTTATATTAGTTTATATATAAACCATAATTGTTATTTTTTAATTTATTTATATGTTATTTTAGCATTCTTTAGATTTATAAATCAAATTTATCTCAATGTCAGCCGGAACCCCAGTTAGAAGGGACCCTTGTTGGAAACATGCCATCACTAGGGAAAAGAAAGGAGAGAACTTGTTTTTATTGAAAACAAACTTTGCATGGGGGAGGCATTAGCAGACTAAAATACCATCTTGCAAATATACCATGCTGAGATGCTAAACCATGCCCAAAAGTGCTTGCTGAAGTTATGCGTGACGTGCGAGTTCAATTAGAAACCTTTGAGCAGCAAAAAGAACTAAAAAAGAGGCAAAGAGAGGATATGGAAGCCATTGGTGGAACTAGAAAGTATTCTTCTTCCACTCATCCATTTCGTCCATCTTTAGGTGGTGGCAACGGTAGTGTTAGAATCGGGCCTAGAGTTCATGCGTCTAGGTTAGATTCATATATTTTGCCACAAACTATTATGGATTCCCAACCATAACTTGAGAGAATGGGTCGGAACAAAGATAAACATGATGCAGCTAAAAGTGCAATTGAAGATTTTGGTTTATTGCACCATTCCATTCCATGTAGCTAGATAATTCTCTTTTTTTTCTTAATATATAATTTGATTCTTTGTCTCTTGAATTTTTAGTTTTAGAGTTATGCCAAATTCAAATTTAAACTCTCAATTTTACAATACTTATTTAATTTAATTTATTTGTGATAGGTCTCTTTATTGGAAAAACATAGTGGATGTCATTATTGTTTGTAGGGTGGGATTCAAAGCCCCTAATGATGAGGAAATAAAAGGGCCCCATTTTGTCTCAAAAGGTGGCTTATGTGAAAGTCACAATTGAAGAGCAATGAGAGATATGGACGAAGAAGGTTTGCATCATCATAACTAATGGTTGGATAGATAGAAGAAATAGAATATTGCTAATTTTTCTTGTGTATTCCTCAGATGATTGTATTTCCGAAAATACATTGATTTAGTGAATAAATTTTTTAATTCATACTTTATTGAATCATTGATTTTGTTTCTTTCTCAGGTGGCACAATGTTCACAAAATCTATTGATGCTTCAAGAAACACAAAAATGATGAATTCCTTCGTGAAGCTTTGGAAGGAATCTTGGTTGAGACGGGTGAGGAGAATGTGGTGCAAATAGTCACAAATAATGCAAAAAATTATGTTGAGATAGGTAGACTACTCATGGATAAGAACCTATTATATTCTTGACTACTTGTGCTACTCATTGCCTTGACCTCATATTCGAGGATCTTGGAAAGATTCCATGGATCAAAGTGTGTGTGGGGATAGCTATAAATATTTGTAAATACATGTCCAATCATACTTGGGTTCTGAACCTAATGAGACATTTCACAAGATTATGACTATGGAAGGAATATAGTGCAAAAAATTTATTTCATGAAGTTAATTAACTTTACTCCAACAACAAGTGTTATAAGCCTCTTCATTAACCCAAAAAGTCAATTAAGAAATCTTACCTATTTTCAATGCATTTCTATTTCTTTCATTAAATTGGGTATTGAGGATTACAAATGTATAAACAGATAATACTAAAGTTATCCTACTTTCCATATTTAAATTCCTAGTTCTTTTTGACTTGTTTGCATCAAATCACAACATAAAGCATCTGACCATAAAATTTCCCTACTCTAGGGGAAAGAGATGCCTATACAAGATTCTTATTTTATGTCATGTGCCCTTTGCAAACATAGTCCAACAAAAAACCGCTAGCCTATCTTAATTTTTCAATAAGCTATTGGGATGTTGCATGAAGGAAAAAATATTTAATAATTAAATTTAAATCATCCAAAAGGTAACTTTATGTTATATTTTAAGAAGGATGTCTTAGATTTAAATTATTAAATAATAAAGTGTACATATTTTAAATGACATTTTATTATTTTTGAAAGGAAAAGGTGAAGAGGGGTTTAGGGTATGAGGAATGTATCCATTTTGAAAATGTTGGCGTTTAAATTCGCACCTCTGGAATGCGAATTTGAAATGGACGGCTATGTGCAGTAACTTGCTCTTCAAATTAGGAGGGGAAGCTCCCTCTTTGTTGATGTTGCTCAAAAGAAAGTAAACTAAAACTAATTTGCCTATCTTTTTGGTTCAACTAAGAGCACAAGGTTATAAAACTCAAATGCCGTAGTTGAGATTTTTTGTTTTGGAATTTCAACTACGACTAAGCCTACTCTAATGATGTTTCTAACTTCTCAAGTAAACACATTCAAGAGAGTTAGAAATGGACAAGGAAGGATTCTCTGACAAAATACTTAAATAAACTCATTTTCAACAGACATCTACTCACTTTCAATGCAAGCTGAAATTAAGATCATATAAGCATAACACAATAAATAGAAATATGAGACTTTATATCAGGGCAGCAAAGCAGGCACAAGACTTTATTTTCTCAAATTTCAGGAACAAGAGATTACACTTCTGGGATAGTAGGATTGTAGCAAAATAGGCTTACAATTTAGCCATCAAACCAGAATACATTGACACAAGACACATGCACTAAACAATACTTGCAGCTAAAGAGGCATGCAATTTGCTCTTACACAAAGTGAATTGACACTGAATAATAACTTGCTACATTACAGGCTTGCAATTTTCTATCACAATAACCATTAAAGAAAACAATGAGCAAACACTCTTATTTATAGACAAGCAGAGGAGTAGGGAACCCTAAAATCTCCTCGCTTTTACAACTAAGACTTGCTCAGCGAGCAAGCTTTATTTCTAAAACTAAAGAAGATAACATCTAACAACCTAAGAAAGTAGGAAAAATAGGAAATGCCAACTATTACATTTTATCTTCTTTCTCTTCTTCAAAGAATGGATAAGAATTGTTCCGAGAATAGAAAGAAAGCTTCTAGATGATTGTTGCTTTAATTATATCTTTGGAGATCTTTGTTGTCCTGATAAGATAACTCATCTACGGGTATTTTGGGAAACCAAATCCACCAAAAAGCTAGAAACTATTGCTTTATCAGGTGTGTTGATACTATCTAAGACAATATTCTGATTCTCCAAGATCTCCTTACCTTCTGCGATCAAACTTAGAGAATCTTTCACTTCTTCAGCTACTTTATGAGTTCTATTCTTGAAAAACATTTCTGCCCCAAAAGATGACTCACTAATTGATAACTTGGCGGCTTTGCAACTTTATGCTTTTGACACTTCTCTTGATTTCCAACGGAAGAGTATTGCACAACTCTTTTCCGATATCTTCCCTTTTTTCTCATATCACACCTCTTCACACTCTTCAGCTGAGATGATGAAGTTTTTTGTCCATGGTGTCATTTGAAAAGCACTTCTCAACATCGTCTGGCTTGCGGCTGCGAGATACAATACTGACTTGGTTCTGAATCCCATGGGAGAGTACTGCATGCTGAGAAACTTGAATTTTGACAGTAAACTCGACTATATTCAAACAAGTTTTGCACAACTTTCTAAATTTAGCTTGCTAGTTTTCTTTTTCAAACAGACGAATTTTTCAAGATTTTTTTGAGATATGGGTTTTGTTTAGAATTTCGTTATAAGAAGACCTAGATCACCCATTTTCGAAAATTTTGAGTGTAGACTGAAAAAGCAACAAACCCTAATTTCTTCAAATTTTCTCGAAAAAAGCTAGCACCTGGGTTTTGTTCAGAAGATGTTTTAAGAAGACCCAAATGATCAAAACCTAAAAATTTTGATGATTTCACGGACATGCAAGGAAAAAGCAGCTGCTGCAACTTGAAAAATCTCTTCAAAAATTCTTCAAAATGATGAACTAAGAAGACCCAGATCATTGAAAATTGAAAACCTTGACCTTCTTCAAAAATTTGATGTTCTGGATGAAAAAAAGCATGAAAAAGCACGGTCTTATGTTGCTGGTTTAAAAATTGATGAACTTTTGAAAAATCAGCAAGCTATGGCTCTCAAATCTTGAAAAGAAAAACTTTGTTTGCTGCTCCTCTTCTCTCCCTTGGACGCCACTTGCAAGAAATTGTGAAGAATGAAGGATGAAGACGCCTTAAATAAGTTTGTTTTGAAAAATATGCTTTCTTAGCTTTAAAACTTTCGAACCCTAGCTTGAAGCCTGTTCATTGAACTTGGACGTTTTTGTTTTCTCCTTGAAACTTGAAAATTTTGAAAATTTGGCTAAGGCAAGGCTCTTTGGGCGCCCTTCTTGACTGAAGGTGCCTATCCTTCTCAGACGTAGTCATTTTTTTGGAGTTTTCAACTTCTTGATTTTCAACCCCAGTTTGATCCTGATTTCTGGCTTCCAGATTGATCCGATAGACGAGCTGAATGTTTCATCACAGAGCCTAAGAGAATATGAATAAGTTTGCTTGGAGTCAACTTTTGATAAAAACTTCATTTTGACCTTCAAAATGATGGGCGCCTATTTCCTCCAAGGGCGCTTATCTTCCTCAGTGTTAGCCATTTTTGTGGTTATCAAGTTCTTGCTTGTTTTCTGATCTTCTGAAGGATTCTTGATTTTAGGAGCTAAACTGATCAGATCGGCTGGTTGACTGCTTCGTTGGATAGCTTGGCAGAATCTGACGAGATGATCTTGGAGACTGCAACTGCTGAAATTGCCATCTGAGGCCTCAAAACCCTAGGTGCCTATCTTCTCGAGGGGCGCCCATGTTCACCAGACTTAACCATTTTTTCACGTTTTTCAGGTTTCAAGCCTATCTCCTCTCTTTCAGATGATCTTGCCATTTTGGATGATCCGAAGCTCCGATAGACTGACGGCTGGACTCGTAGGATAGCTTGAAGGATTTCGAGAGGGGTCTTCTGGGAGTTACATCTGCGGAAAAGTTGATTTGAGGCATCAAAAGCTTGGGTGCCCCTGGATAGCTGGGGCGCCCAACTTCACCAGAGTTAGAAAATTTTCAATATTTTCTTCTTTGCTTTTGACTTTTGATATTTAGCTCTTGTTTCTCCCTTTGTTCAACCTTCGACATCTGATGACTGCCAACTCTGATTGTCTCGCTGATGGTCTTATTGGAAAGCTTGATCAACTCTGAGGAAGTCATGTTGGAGGCTTCATCTGCAAATACATCAATTTAGGCCTCCAAAAATTTGGGCGCCTATCTCCTTCAGGGGCGCCCAACTCCTCCAAACTCAGCCATTTTTTGCTTGAATTTCATCTTCAAACTTGAAACTTCATTTTAAATTTTTATACCTTTAGCTCGATCTGAATTCGCCGGTGATTGACATGTTCGACGATCTGACGAGGACATCCACTGCGAAGCTGGCGGGATCCTGAAGAGATTGAGCTCATCTGCAAACCCTAACTGCTGAGTTTGACCTCTCAAAAGGCTGGGCGCCCCTGGGCACCTGGGGTGCCCAAAGTTCCCAGACTTAGAAACTTTTCTGAAGTTCTCATGGTTTGCCTTCTGTCTTCTGGTTGAAACCTCTTTGTTTGATCCTGAATTCTTGGTGACAGGTTGATCTGATGATGGGGCTATCGAACTCACAGCAGAGCTGGGAGGAATCTAAACAACTTTGCTTAGAAGCAGGAACCTTGATTTCACCATCTGATGTCCTAAAAAGTTGGGTGCCTATCTTCTCCTGGGGCGCCCATGGCTGGCAGAGTTAGTCAAAATTTTGTAGATTTCACCTTCCTTCTTTGTTCTTTGTGCACGTTCATCATTTCATCTTCTGTTTAGTGCATGAACATTGAATTTGATGCCTGGCAGCTGACTGGCCTCCATTGATGACTTTGGAGCTCCCGAAATGATTTCTAAAAAAGCAGAATAGACCCACTAGGGAAAAACTGATCATTTTGTGATTCTGACTGCACTAGTCTGATGATGAAGTATTTTCGACCAATCAAAATCAGTTTGAACCCTGGCGGACAAAATTTCTATTTTTTGAAAATTTTGCCATTATCCGTTTCGAAAGAAACTCAGAAAAACCTAGAAAAGTTACTATTTTTAGAAAGTTTCTAAAAATAGCAATTTTCCTAAAAAGTAGGGATGAAAAACTGAGATTTGGGTTTTGTGGAATTGGTCGCTCTGAGTAGACCCAGATTGCCAGATTTTGGAAATTTCAAGTTTTTACCCTTCATGCAGGACACGCAAACCCAAATTTTGACCTTTTTTGACAAATTTGACAAGACTTTTACTCATTTCTTCAAAATGCCTAAGTGTAGCAATTTTTTTTAATTTGGGGTACAACAGAAAACAAATTTCTTCTCCCGCGAGTGAATAATGTTTATCTTTCTCTTGAGGATAGAAATCCTTAAGTGTTAGATTGAGGATGAAAACCCTCTAATCCCTTTATGGTGATTTCACACATAAGTCAAATTTGAGCTAAGTACTGTTGTTTGGAATGTGTATTTCTGCATATCATTTTGATTGAAGTTTTGAAAGGGTTTAGTATTGAAGTTTCGACAATTAAAGCTACAATATCTGGTCATTATTTCAGTGGGATTTCTATTGTCATTTGATAGACAAATCAAGCCATTCTAAAAAGGTGATCAATGGAGAATGGTGGGGCTCATTGCTATTGATCAGATCAGGTTTTATGCTGCTAGGAGAGGATTAATTTGATATTTATTTCCAGCTGGAGCCTATTATTTGATCGCTTCCACAAGAAGTCCATATTTCAAAGCATTTTGAAGGGTGATTGAGCAGTTTAAGTGGCCTATTGGCCAACTGTTGATTACTTTGCTATGCCTAGATTGGGCCAATTATCTTCTATTAAAACCTACAATTTGATCACAGACCACCCCACTTCAACAACCTAGCGATCTATTGTAATGTCCCCACTCTAGTCAGTATCAGTAGCAGATGGGTTAGCCTATTACTTGGATCCTCGTAGGCTAATATGTTTGGATAGAGGGTCTCAGTGGCAATTGAGGGAGATTGATGTCATTCCTTTTGCTTCAGTTCAGTAGTTGGGTCAGTTCCAGGCCTTTGCAAATCTGTGTTTGGCTCAATTTGAGGGACTTACTATTTATAGTATAGTAAGTCAATCTGGCAGTGTGGCTATTTATAGACGAGGCATCAAGACACATGGGGGTTTTGTAGTGTTGACCCTAGCTTTTGACGACACGTCAAAATATTAAGATTGAGGGAGATATTAATATTTAAGGGGTTAAGTGGTATTTATTTAATTTAATGGAATATTATGAAGTTATAATTTAACTTTATAATAAAGTGAGCCACTTAAATTTTATTAAGTGAGATTAAATACTTTATTTCAATGGTAAGCCCAAGTGAGTGAAATATTAAATAGGGTACTAAAGTATTTTAATGCATTTTAAACGTATTAAAACTCTCTTATTGGAAATCGTGCCTTTTTTGGAGAATATAAGGAAATGAGAGAGCAAGTTGACCTCATTCATTCATGAGCATTTGACATTGACTCTTTTTGGCTTCATCAAAGCTTTGCTTGAGACAAGGGTTTCAACAATCTTCCACCATTGGAGAACGAGAATTCTTCAGTGTTCTGTGATTGTGAGGTTGTGAAATACCAGCTAAATTATTGCTTCTAAGAGGGCTTCATTCAGGAGTCCATTTGTGCTTGCAGTGGGTTAATTCATTAGTTTCTTTGCAGTTTACAATAAGGAAGGGTCAAACTAGATTGTAGCGCCTTCATTCATAGTTTTTGAGCATTCAATAACAAGCCATACCATTCTCCTTGCTGGCCGTACTACTTCACAAGCAATACAAGCATCATTTGGCAGAGGCATGTGGACTGGGGGCTGAAATGCCTTCCTTTTGGACCTTT